>CAJVPZ010002604.1:0-12165 GCA_910592135.1 Racocetra fulgida | reverse complement strand
TTATACCTTTAAAAGAATCACTTGGTTTGTCGAGGTTGCAGCGATCGCTTTTCATTTTGAAGAATCGAAGAAAAAAATCACTTACTAAATCAATTAATATTTTATAAATATTATCATGATGATGAATTGACAATATCATGATTTTCGAAACTTTTTTGGTGGCGATTTTACCCCGGTCGCCATAGCCCATTCATTAAGTAAAAATGCCCAGTTGATAATTTGCTATAGACTATGTTAGATAACATTGCTTAATGCCGGCCCAGCTCCGATGCGACCCCCTGTAAAAATAATCATACAGGTTTTCTACGCAACACTCATTAATACGTATAATATGCGACGTGACTGAACCAAGCGTAACCATGCCGATCATTTACATACGGAGCCTAAAGAATTTAAAGGGAATTGCTATTTCCACCCCCATTTTTGCTAATGCCACCCCCCAAAATTTAAAAAGTGCTCCGGAAGAGGTATTGTTATTAAGAAAACCCTCTTTTTGGTCTTAATAAAAGTTGTTCATCAGGCCTTTCTGGTTCTAATGGTCATAAAATCATTAAAGTCGAACCGATAGTTTTTATTTAAAAGTAAATAAAAGTCAACTAACTTCGGATATAAATATCTTAGGAACTACTGGTCTGAGTTCTCTTTATTAATTGTCGCGGCTGATGCAGAGAATCAAATCTATTTTTATAAGAAATTTTAAAATTTTTTGTGTTGCCCTTTTTTTAGAATTAGATTAGGGTTTAGAGCTAGATTTACATATCGGCAGATTTTTGGAATTTACTATTAAAAATTCCAATAATATTTAACTGTGAATAACTTTTGATCCACTGGTCCGTTTTCAATGAAACAATTACCAAAATGTTCGTCTCGATGAGACGATTCTAATGGACCCAAAATCGTCAAAAATCCAATCGCAGGATCCTGAGGTCGATAGAGATTTGCGTCACTTCGGGTGTTTTAGGATTGGTTAAACCAATTCTAAAACACCCGAAGTGAAAAGAATCATTAACGATATCGGAATTCTGTGGTTGGATTTTGACGATTTTTGGTCCATTAGAATCGTCTCATCGAGACGAACATTTTGGTAATTGTTTCATCGAAAATGGACCAGTGGATCAAAAGTTATTCACAGTTAAATATTATTGGAATTTTTAATAGTAAATTCCAAAAATCCAGCGATATGATTAATAAAAAAGTATTTGTGGATTTTAGTAGGTTTAATAGATTTAAACATCAGCTGTGATATTAATTATAGGGTGAATCTATTTGTCGCCGGCGGTGACAGACCCAGGTCAATCAGATTGCACGATTCAAAATTTCAAATCAAAATAACTCAAAATTATGCCTATAAAACCAACCTCCGTGTCTTAACAAAAATATTCCTCGCATAATTTTACTATATATTATGACCCTTTCTGACCCTAAATATAGCTTTAAATAAAATCCGGTACTGTCACCGCCGGCGACAAATAGATTATTTCTTAATTATATTCTATAATTAATTATTTTATGTAGATACTTGCAAAAAAGTTGACATTATAAATCAAATTTTGTGTCAATCAGAAAATTTGTTGATAATATTAAACAAATCGGTGCAAATCAAACATCTAGGAATATGAAATAAGCAAAAAATGAATCAACTTTTTATTAGCAATGAATTAAGAATATCTTTGATTAGTAAGAATATCTCGTAGGTTTTTGCAAAATGTTAAGCTTTTGGGGCTATAGCATAAAATACAGTTGATGTAAATCGTTCTACATATTACAGCATTATGTCTGATATTATTAGTACTGATCAAGTTTGCTAGTATTATTTTCTGAAATCAAGTTATAATTTTATAATAAGTCACATTCAGAAATGTTATAGTTTTTAATCATGTATCATCTTATTTTGGGCTATACTGATTGGCTGAAAATTGACTAGAAATAGTGCGAGGGATTTTTTTGTTAGAACCCAAAGAGTAGTTTCATATACTCAATTTTGAGTTATAATCAATTTTTGACAATTTTTGACGAAACGTTGTTTTGAATTTTCCTGATTGTGTTACGTTACACCTGATCTTAAATTTGATTGGCTTTTATGGGATGCGGTTACAGTAGCCATGGTTACAAATTTATTGCTCCTATTTAAAATGTATTGCATCTAAATGCAAATTTTTTTTAATGCACGTATAAAGCTTTAAGCCTAAATTAATCCTACCAATAAAAGGTGTTCTTATTACGTCCACTCCAATTTTTCGAAGCTTTTTTACTCGCTCGAAATAATTAATATCGTCTACCATTTTTTGAATAAGTGAAAGTTCGATTCAATACTTCGAAGCCATTTATTTTGTTTTGGAAGACTATTAGACTTTTCAAGAACAATTGAGTGCCTAAAACATAATATTAGTAAAATACAATATACGCCAGTAAGAATTACAGAAATTTCCGGAGATACAAATAGCACCCAAAGTCCCTATAAAGTTCAATTCGTGGCTCTCTATCGCTGTTAACTTTCATCATTTATTTTTTAATTCTCTTCTCAAGCTCACTATAACAGTTGCACCAATAGATAAATGAAATGTATTTGATTTGTTTATTACGATACTTTTTATGGTGAACATGTAAATAACTGTCTCTTTTTCATAGAACTTTACGATCTCTAGTGTTGCTGTACTTGCCAAAAAATTCATTGATATCATTTTTTTAATTCGTGAGAAACATCCACATTTATCTCAAGATCCATATGCGTAATGCTTTCTCCATCAATATCCGTAAGTTTTTCATACACCGTATGTTCAAGCTCTTCAGATTCTATAACGTTTTCTTTTTTCTTGCAAATGTTGTTTAAAGTTTGATTTTCACGCTTCCTTTTTCTGCTTTTATTTATGAGGGTAAACACTCAAGGCATGTTTTTTTGATTAGTTTGAAATGCAAAATGGGTTTCATAATTCGACAGAACGAACAACGATGCGTAAAATGCTTATTTTCCATTTTAGCAAATTACGGTAAAATCAAAAAAATAAAAGTTTAATATTATTTTTATTATTATTATACGCATTACTAATCAAATATTATAATTAACGTTATTGTCATATTTCATATTATTAAAATATCGGTAAATAAATTTAAGCTCCGTATTACGTACATGATTTTGGTGGCGATACTAGGTGGGTGGGTCGATATAATTTCGTCGTCATGTATAATCATACCCAGCACAAAATATGATTTATCAAAAAGAAATATATTAGCAACGACAAAAAATATTAGCAAAAAAAGAAATCTAAATTACTTATCTTCGTAAACCCGATTCCAAGCCACTTTGAATCAAAAGAACTAATTTTTTTTAGATCACTACACACACTCCCACACCGCTAAAAATACCGTATATAAAAACGCCTAAACAACAATACAGTAAAAAAATTACTGTTAATTGTCATTATAGATATAAAACCAGGTTCAAAGTTCTATTGATTGCATATTGTTCGTAAACGTTACTTAAGAACTATTTAGCTATTATATAAAACTAGAGGTTTTTGTAAAGAAAACTTTTTGTTCATCATCATACAATTTAACCAATGAACGTCAAAAACTAGTTTTGACTTTCAAAATAAGTTTCCTTAATAGCTATACTTAAAAGCATAGAGGCTATTAAAAAAATTTTTTGCTTTAAATTTTTTTCATTACATCGAAAAAACGGTAAAACTATTAAAAAAACTATGGGTTGTTTCTGTTGCTCTGCTAACCAAGCGGTATTATAAAGGTGTTCTAACAGATTTATCTAACATTTTCAAAAAAAACCAAAAATAAACCTATTGTTTACTAAAAAAAAAGGCTTGTGCATATTTATAATAGTTAGGTAGGTTGTGTAACAATAACTATGCATTAATTTGGAACGCGTTATATGTTGATCAAATCAAAACAATCACGAATTTATCCAATCAAATTCAACTTCAAATTTTGTTGTACTTATCTTTTAGGGAGACTGTCCCAAATTAGGAAATATTTACCTGTGTCATCCGATCGTCACACAATTGATAACAATTCAAGATAAGTGTCGCCAAATGTGTTGTTGAGTAGGCATGTATTTATTAATTGAATTGATTTTCAATTAATTTATATATTTTAATCTATGTTTTGCCAAATTCTACGTTTAATTCTACATATTCTACATTTAATTCTACGCCTAATTAAATCTCTAACATCTTGCACTATGCTATTTTATATTACGCAACTATTATTCTAATATATCATGCATATATATAAATTTCTTATTATGTCTTAAAAGTTTTCTAAGAATAATATTATTAAATTGTATAGTTAGTTATTACTCTTCATATACTTTAATTATTTAAGGATTTCTATATAGCATGTATAATAAAAAGGGTGAATTTACAGATAAGAGTTCAAAACGAAAATAATTACAAATAAGAACCCAAAATGATAAAGTCCTGATATTTGAAAATTATTACAAATAAGGGTCCAAATATACTGTTAAAATTTTCAAGCCGATTTAAACGTAAGGATATCATGATGTTTGCCTCATTTCGTGATTAAATAGATTTTTAGTCGAGACCAACTTGATTCTGTGTTTACGTTATCCCTCAGCGTTCCCCTCTTAAAAAAAAATTTAAATAAATATATAAAGGCCTACGGGCTATTTCAGAAAAATTTTATATAGTCACGGAACAATTCGGGAAAAATTTGTTTAAAAGAATATTTTTTAAAAAAATTTTACTATATAACCACAACTTCTTTCCTCCCTCTCTTCCGGAAGGGAGATAATGTAAAACACTGAATCAGGTTGGTCTCGCCTCATTATTCAGAATTAAAAAAAATCTGACCGACAGACCGGATTTTGAAAACCATGTAATACAAAACGAAAATTTAACTTTTTGTGGCCTAATAGCTTTACTTCTCCAAGCTATCAGGTATGATGTCTTGGCTCCCACTTCAGAATGAACACGATTTATAATATCACGAGGTCGAAGTACTGTTATATCTTTAACTAATAGCGGAGTAAACTTTACAAGATATGTCCACGTGCTTTGGATGCTTCAATAGAAGTTGGACAAGTTAGATCATGAGGAATCAACCTTACTATATGAATGTGATCATTGCGGTTTTACCACAAAATCCCGACATCCAAAATTCTGACAGACAACAATACTGGCATCACATGATGTATCAATTAAAAAGTTAAAGTCTAACAATGATTGTTAATGTGATTACTAATCGTTAAATACTAATTGTCACGTCGGGATTATGGTTTTCGAGATTTTGGGTGTGGGGATTTTGTGGTAGAACCGACCATTGCGCTTGTTAACTTAAATAGTAAAAGGGCATGAACTGGTTTCATTTGTAAAATAAATGGTCAACAGCTTATTTGGTTTGTTCAATCTGAACTTATAATGACCATTTTCCATGTTAGTAAAAGTCATACGCAATAAGTGAATCTGTGTCTGGTTATGCATGTTGCCGATCATCATGTAAAATTCTTTAAAGTTTATTAATGATAAGGTTAGCGTTTCATATAAAGTTAAAAGCTAAGTGGTTATATAGTAAAATCGCACAAGGAAAACTTTTTGTTAGTGCACTAAAGGTGGTTTACTATACAGATTTTTGAGAAAGAAGCGATTTTTGGCAAAACGAACGTTTGTTTTGATTGTGCTACGTTACACCTGATTCTCAAATCTGATTTGTAGATCATGCATAATCATGCTAACCGGGCACAGATTCACCTATTGCTGTATTGCATGAAATAACCGCCAGGTCTACGGACACGTACCTGATCACGTGATATTGCACGTACCTGATCATCACGTGATGTATTACGTACGTAAGCTATTGAGATATGATTTTTGACAAATTTTCTCCACAACTATCTGATAGAACTCGATAAAATTTTTTTTAAATCAATTCTACTAATTAGTAGAATTCATTTAAAAAAGATTTCATCGAATTCTGCCGGATAGATGTTGAGAAATTTTCATTTAAAATTTGAGAAAATTTCTGCGGCCTTTAAAGAAAATCGGCACAGCAGAACTTTTTTCAAACTTTGAGTGAAAAATTTTCGACAACTATCTGATAGAATTTAATAGAATTTTTTTAAAATAAATTCTATAAACTAGCAGAATTTATTAAAAAAAATTTTCCTCGAATTCTGCCAGGTAGTTGTCAAGAAATTTTCATTCAAATTAAAGTTCTACCATGACGAATTTCTTTAGAGGTGGCAAAAATTTTCTTAAACTTTGAAAAAAATTTCTCAACACCTATCCAGTAGAATTCGATGAAAATTTTTTTAAATGAATTCTTTTAACTTTCTAGAATTATTTTAAATAGATTCTATCGAATTCTATCAGATAGTTGTCGAGAACTTTTCACTCAAAGTTTGAAAAAATTTATCTACAGTTATTTTTTAAGGAGACAACGAATCTTCCTAAACTTTGAGTGAAAATTTCACAACAACTATTCAACAGAATTTGATGAAATTTTTTTTAAATGAATTCTACTAATTCATAGAAATAATTTAAAAAATTTTTTATTAAATCCTATCAGATAGTTGTGGAGAAATTTGTTTTTAAAATAAAGAAAATCTTATTTCAATAACTTATATATGTATGTTATATATCACGTGATGATCAGGTATGTGTAATATCACGTGATCAGGTATGTGTCCGTAGACCTGGCGGATACTGGAGAAGATTGCATGAAATGAACATATCACGTGATAATGGGATCAACCAGAATTATGATCAATGTGGAAATGTTGGGCAGCATTACGAAGGTTGGATATGTGAAGTACCATGATTATCGATTATGAGTCAATGATAATTAAATTAGTAAAATTTAATTGTTTATTGAAATGCAATGTAAAGTATAAGGCAGTGAGTCATAGTATATTAATAATCAGTATTGTACAAAATAGTAAAATAAAAATTAATATAAATAGAAAAAATAAATAAAAAGTGAAAGAGAGACTTTTGACTGGTTAACAATAATAATAATGAAATAAAGTGTATGTTATACTTGCCTGTGAAGTGTTGGTGAGAAGGTGTATCAAAAGCCAAGTGAGACTATAAAGTTAAATACTGTTTGAGCAAGATAACAATAATCACAGTTACTGTCTAACTATGTAATAAAGAAGAACCTAGGTAAATAAAAGTGCCCTTATAATAACAAGCTAAGTTTAAGAAATAATAATTAATGAAATTACAAAACAATATAAATGAAGAAACGAATTACTACAACAATAATAAAAAGAACTTACCATATCAAAAACTGAGAAAATTGTTCTAATAAAAAGAAGAGACAATGAACTTACGAAAGCAAGTAATAAACAGTACAAACAAATAAATAGATAATCAAATGTAAAGGATTAAACAAAAGAAGCAAAACCTGAATTCGTACTGTGTTAGAAAAAAATAATTCATAATTGTAATGATACATATAGGAAACGTTAAATAAAACAATCAAAAGCAGGCATAGAATTGACAAAGCAAGAAAAATCAAATAAGCATTGTAAAATAAAATACAAAATTAAATTAATTTATACAAGCCGATAAGGTTATAATCACATACATATTGTATAAATAATATAAAGAAAATACAAACCTTTTAAAAAAGTAATCAATGATATTATAGCAAGATTCTACTAAACTGTTCTATAATGAATGTGAAAATGAAGATATCGAAGATTTTTTCTTTGATTTTGAAATATATACAAAGTTGAAAAACTAAAATGATGATAAAAAATAGAAGGTGGTTAGTCTTCATGTTTCAGAAAGGATAAGAGTGTAGATGTGTAGGTTGATGAAGCCTTCTAATCCTTGGGCCAATTTGAAAGCCAATATAGAAAAATCTGCAAGAATGAAGTATCACACTGAAGAGAAAATTACAAGGTTAATGAAAATTAGACAAGATGAAAATAAGGCACTAATCAGATATTCTAATAGATTCGAATCCTATGCTCACATAATTAAGGATGAAGTATTAAATAGAGAGAAAAAAAATAGTTCATAAATGAATTAAAACTGGAGTACTAATCAAAAGTTAAAAAATATTTTCCAGCTGATTACAGTGAAGCAAGGAATCTGACTATGAAAATTGAAAGGTATAATAAAGATAATGATTTCAATATGCAAAAGGTGAACAAAACTTTGATAGAAGAAGCATATAATAGCACCAAATTTGGTATTGATGAGTTAACAAGTGCTATAGAAGCTTTAAAAATATTATGAGTTAAGAAGAAGCCTGATAATGACATATAAGAAATTAAAAATATAATAAAAAAATTAACAAAAATAATGAAAGATCTTACAAACAAAGTAGCTAACAACATAATGAATGAAATACTATACTTTGACAATGCTACACAAATTAAAAAGACAGTCACATTTCATATGATTGTCTGAAAAGACCTCAAGAAATCGAATTGTAAATAAAGAGAATGATTATTAAAAAGGATCTAATATATGCCATGTAAATTTCACCAATAAAGTGTTTAATAATGATGACAATTACCTAATGATTGAACTGGTAAATAACAAGAATATAGATCTGGCTGAGGTTAGGAATTTAGGTAAAAGAAAGCAAGATGATATAAGTAGTGATATAGCAAACAAAAAAGGAAGAATCTGTAAAACATTGAAGCCAAAGTGAAGTGAAATAGTGACATCATTTAATCAAAACAAAAGTGTTAAAAATTAATGATGTATATACCAATACCTAAAATGGCAGAGAATCTTAATATTATAAAGGCCATAGCTGGCTTCAAACTTACTATTTCACTTGGGCAGTTAATTAAATGGTAGCTCAAGTCAAGAAGTAAAATAATGAAAGCATTAACATGCAAAAAGAAGAAGATTAATATAACTAATGTTGATGTAAAGTTGCAGTTAATTAAAAGAAATAAAATGCAAGAAACTATGAATAAAATAGTACCTATTTGGCCTGTGTTGATAAATGGAGATCTTGTTGATATACTAATTGATACCAGATCTTGCCTGGATCTGATGTACATAAATTATGCAAAGAAAAGAGTGTTGACCTGAAAATATGCTTATGAAAAAGGGAGAATAGCTAACAATAGAATAAGTAAATTCATAAGTTATATACCTCAAGTCAAGGTGAAAATGGAAGGCGTGGTGACAAATTAATGATTTTATATAATAGAGTTTGCAAGTTTTAATGTTTTCTTAGAAATGCCATGGTTGGCTCTGCGCAATATAATCTTTACTAAAATAAAAACAAATACTAGTGTTTAATTTCATCATCAGATAACAATTATCTTTATTGATTCAGTTATACTACAGAACTGGGTTGAAAAGAATGAAAATAAAGATAATGAATCAGATGAATATAATAACAAAGATGATGAGATAAATCAAGTAACTGCTATAAGAAGGTTCTAAATAATCGATCATAGCTGGCAAAGCTGACAAAGAATGAAGAAAAAGAAGACCAAAAAAATGGAATAAAGCATGTGATTTGCAATTACAAAAAGTTAAAGATAATTTGAATAGACAAAGCTGATATTATTACAAAGATTGATATAGAAAAATATTCACTTATTAAATTTTAGACCTAATCTTTCACCAAAAGAAAAGCAATATATTATGGATCAGTTGATAAATGAGATATCAATGACATTCACCTTCAAATTATCAACATTAGATTAAACTGATTTAATGAAATACAAGGTGAGGACAGATGATATAGAAGTGCTGCATATAAGATTAAGACTAGTAAGAATAAATAATTTAGAAAAGGCGCTATTATTTGAAGACCATTTAAAGAAAATGATCCAATATAGTTTACTAAAAGAAGAAAATAGATCCTATGCCTACAATTGCTTTCTAGTAGATAAAAAAGAATACAAGCTGTAGCAATATAAAACCATTGAATAAGCACATAATAAAGGATAGTTTATCTACTTCCAATTATCAGAGATATATTAGAAAAGGTTGCAGGCCACAAATAGTATTTAAGCATTGCCGCCTTCAAGAGATATTGGCAAATTTGAATATGTGAAAAAGACTGAGATAAGCTGGCTGTGTCAATGACATTGGGGGTTTTACAATATACTGTAATGTGCATGAGATTAAAAAATGCTAGTAAAACCTTTCAGAGTTTAATGAACCTAGTTTTAAAAGAGAATAAATGAAAATATATAGCCACAGCAGATGTAGACATCTGGATTAATAATAATTTAGAAGAATACATAGATGTGTTTGTAAAGTTAGCAAAAATATTCAAAAGGTTCGAATTGATATTTACAGCAAAGAAATATTACATTGGCAATATAAAGGATTATTATTTAAAGAACTGAACAGGACTGAAGTATTTAGCAGCACTCTACCAACTAGGCTGCCAGAGAACTGAAGAAAAAAGATCTAACTGTGAGTACCAGAAGCAGGTCACAGCTCTCCAGGTCATCTAAATTAGAAGTTTGATAAAACCAGAGTATGATAAATAGTTCATATAGTGGGTGCTAAATTTGGATGAACTCTATAAGAATAGGAGTAAATAATAGTAGCAGCTTTGGCTTACAAGTACTTGTTCTCAGACTTGGTATCAATTACTGAAAGTTTAGGTTAGCCAGATTGTAAATATAGAAAGCTCTAATAACAATATTTTAGGATAAATTAATCCTAAGAGTATGGGCCAAGTATCTATAACTTCTTGACTAACAAATATATTGGAGATGTAATGATGATACAGATATAGTTGCATTACAGAAGGTTTAATTAGATAACTAAAATAATAGTGGGTAATAAATATAGCATCTAGTGTAGAACCTAGTAATAGGTAGACTACTTAAATTAAGTGCTCAAAAGGTGCAAGTATAGCTAGAATATACTCTCTAATGTACAGGATTCCTTTGAGGTTATAGCTATAAGCTTCCACTTAACAATATTTAAATAAAACTCTAGTTTTAAAGAGGCTAACACAGGTCTAAGTTTTAAATTTCAGTAACATTTCTGTAAGATATCAGTGAGATATTAGATGCCAATTTATCTGAAAGCTTACTGATATTTGGCGTATATCTTCACCTATCAGCAGAATATTGGCTTCCAATAGGCCTATCAGATATATAATACTTTATTTAAAAATATTATATATATGATAGCCTATTGGAAGCTGATATTCTGCCAATAGGAGAAGATATGCACCAAATATCGGTAAGCTTTCAGATAAATTAGCATCTAATATCTTACTGATATCTCACAGAAATGCTACCAAAATTTAAAACTTGAATCTGTATAAGTTAAAAAAAAAACAATTCAAGAACTTCAAGCTCCAACTAAAAAATTTTAAGCTTTAACTAATAATAAACTTAAAGTCTTAATTAATAAAGAATCTCAAGTCTTAACCAATAAAAAATCTCAAATCTTATTTTGTAATGAGCTTTAAATCTTAGCCTATAAGAAAGAATCTCAGATTTCAACACAAAAAAAATAATTAAATTAAAAAAACAACTCAAAAATAATAGAAAAGAAATTTAATTAAAATTAGCTAGGCTATTTTATTTACTAATTCAAATACTTCAAGATAAAACTCAAAATGATATAATGACTAAAAATGAAACTGCAAATATTTTTAAATTTTATAATTCTGGTAATGTTAATATATTTTTTTTTTCTAATTCAGCTATCCTGCCTTTGTTAATTTGGGATCAAGTTATTCAAAATTACAAGAATTTATTTTTAACTAAAATAAATCCAACCAAACAAAGAACTCGTCCACGTGATTTTATACACCAGATGTGACATGTCTCAGTAGCTTTTGGCCTCTCTCAGGATCCTTAACTCACTAAGGACTTTTTACTATTGTTTATCGGCTGGCAGCTACCTGCTTATTAAGAAGTAAAATTAGAAAATAAAACAAACAAACTAAAAAAAAACACAGAGGTATAGAAGACTATGGTAAAAGAATACAAAATATGAAAAAAAAAGTTAAAGGAATATCAAAAAAAACAAAAACAAAACAGAAAATTTGCTATCTTAATGCTGGTTATAAGCCTGTGGGTGGCTTAAAAAACTTATATACTGACTAGACAAATTAGTCTCTACTTCTATTTTTCTCTAAATTAGTGTTATCCTATATTCACTTCTTTAAAGATAATAGGTAACTAGAGCGACTGTAGCTATTGAATACTTTGTGTAACCCAAACTAGTTACTGTA
>CAJVPZ010002603.1:0-12168 GCA_910592135.1 Racocetra fulgida | reverse complement strand
CTTGATAAATATATTTAAGATAGTAGCAAAGATTTTTTGTTTAGAATTTGGTAAGTTTCTTTTTTTTCTTTTTTTTTTGAAAGCCTTTTCTGGTTCACTAACTTTATTCTTGCTTTTCTTTCTTGATAAATCATTTAAGCAGCCAGTAAAATTTTTTCATTCAAGCCAGTAACGAATAATAGAGTTTTTTGTACAAGATGTTCAGATTTGGTAGGTTTTTTCTTTTTTTTTTTGAAGTATTTTTTTTGAGGTCTTTTCTGGTTCAATAACTCTATCCTTGCTTTTCTTTTTGATTAATTGTTTAAGCAGCTGGTGGAATTTTTTCGTTCAAGCTGATAGGGCAAATTATGGTGTTTTTTGTACAAGATGTTCAGATTAGATAGGTTTTTTTTTGATCTTTTCTGGGTTTTTTCTTCAGTCTTTTTCAGTTTATTAACTCTAACTTGCTTTTCTTCCTAATAAATTCGTTTAAGCAGCAAGTAGCAAGTTAAATTGTAGAATTTTCTATTAGGCATTCGAATTTTGATAAGTTTTTCTTTTTTTTTTCTTTTGGAGATTTTTACTTATTTCACTAACTTCTTTTTGCTTTCTTTTTTAATAAATTCATTTAAACCAGTAGCAGGTTATAGAATTTTTCATTCAAGACATTCGTTCAGATTTGGCAAGTTTTTTTTTTTTTCTTTGAGTTTTTTTTTTTGGTTTACTAACTTTTATTTTCACTTTTCTTTCTTAATGAATTTGGTCAAATATCATAAAGAATTGCATTTTTAAAGAGTTGAATTGTTTGGAAATGTAGTTTTAAACAAGTGAAATCAATAGTGAACAAAGTATTATAAGAAAAAAGAGTAAATAGTATATGAAATTGTTGAAAGAAACAAATAATTAAGGTCTGTTATGTTGAAATATAAATTGAAGATGCATAAATTATGAGGTTATATTTGTTGATAATTTGGTCATTAGTAAGCATTTTGGGCAAATATAGGTTGTCAATTGCATAATGGTTTTGCAATAGTTTTTTTTTTTAATAAAATTAATAAATATAAAAAATATTGTACAAATTAAAAAAAAATTAAATATATACAATTTAAGGTAACTCTTTCTAACGATCTTCTGGTCAACTACAACAAAAACCAAACTACAGCAAAATGTATAGAAAGGCAACAAACTAGATACTAAACTTGGTTCTATAAGTAGGAGCAGCTTGTTGTCGACGAAGTCTAAGTGTCTATACATGAAACACCGAGGAGCAGGCATTAAAAAAACAGACGGTTTTCTTTAGAATCAAGTTTTTTCTATTTTAATAGACTCCTCAAGGTATTTAGCATCCAAATCAGAAGAGTTATTCTGGAAACAAATCTGTAGAAGTAACCAATGTGCACTTCTAAGTTGGTAAAAATGGAGAAGCTAAACTATACAACTATAAACTTACAAGAAGAACCTCACATACTCTTATTAGTTCACCACTTTTTTTTAAGGAAATTTTTGTAAAAAGTGTGCATTTTAGCTTATCTCCTCTACTATAAATGATCAATATCATATGTACCAAACAAGTTGGCATTGTTTATCTCCTAAATCAGAATGTAACAACAAACACATGTATACATATACCTCGAATGCAATGGATATCTGTACAAACGATACTCCGAGACTATATTCTAACCTCTTTATCTTAAGCCAGTCAATGAAGTTTTTCTTACTGAGTTTTTATTTCCACATACTAGTTTAGAGAAAAATAAAAGTAGAGACTAATTTGTCTAGTCAGTATGTAATTTTTTCAAGCTACCCACAGGTTTATAACCGTGGTATTAAAATAGACAAATTTTTTGTTTTGTTTTTATTTTTTTTCAATATTTCTTTACTACCTTTTCTTCATATTTTGTATTCTTATATTGTAGTCCCCTATACCTCTATGTTTTTTTAGTTTGTTTGTTTTATTTTCTGATTTTGCTTCTTAATAAGCAGGTAGCCACTAGCCGATAAACAACAGAAAAAAAGTCCTTAGTAAGTTAAAGACCCTGAGGGAGGCTAAGAGCTACTGAGACAGGTTGTGTCTAGTGTATAAAATCATGTAAATGAGTTTTTTATTTGGTTAGATCTACTATAATTAGAGATAAATTCTTGTAATTGTGAATAACTTGATTCTAAATAAACAAGGGCAGAATAGCCAAATTAGAAAAAAAAATTTTAAAAACTCTGATTTTATAAATAAACTAAGTACATTAATAATACTTTAGTGATAGCGTCTTAATATTAGAAACTATTGAGATAGAATAATGGTTTTATATATAAAATTTTATTGCCATTATTTTTAATTAGTGCACCAAGATCAATGTATTAGTTTTGCTTTTTTTATTTTTATTCTTGTGTATATATTAGGATTCTTTGTTGAGTAGATCCAAAATATTTAAAATTTGTACTCTGCAATTAGCTATTTTCTTTCCAGAAGTTTGTATTACCATGCAAATAAGTGATTATATGATCACATGGATCAGTAGTCAGGTTGTTACATAACTCAGAAAATCTCACCTACATCCTGTATTTGTTAATACCTACTATACAGACTATCACTGATATCTAAATTCTGTCAATAATTCAAACTCTCAATTCAGATAGTACAGAGAGGCTGTGACTTGCTTCTAGTCTCCATGGTTAGGTCCTTTTCTTCTGGCTACTCATCTAGCAGCCTGGTTAGTATAGTGTCTTGTCAAATATTCGGTCCTTGTCCAGATTATTAAAATTAGTATTTAGATTTCTTAAATAATTCTTTATTTAATACTGTTAAAAGTCTGTGCTACCTTTTTACTTAGAACTTGTCAAGCAAGCTTCTGTGTACCCCAATCTCCAGATTAATTTAGCTGCTTCACTTGGGTTTTGTATAATTCTTGCATTATACTAATACTTCACAGCCTCTCAATACATACTAGTACGACCAAGTTTACAGATTTAATAATCCATTTAAAGGTTGGAATCGAATATTCAACTTCATAAATATTTAAATTAATTCATTTAATTGATGATTCACAAGTCAACAAAACAAAATATATAATATGATATGACTCAGATAACTATATAAATTATACAGTATATACTTTGAATACTATGATTACCCAAGAAAAACTTTTTTCTTATTAAACTAATTGACCTTCTGTATTATAAGAAAGTTGTAGAGCTTTGTTGCATCTCTAAGCAGCAGGACAAGAGTTCGAATTCCACTGGTAACGAAATTCAAATTTTTTTTTTTTTTTTTTTTTTTAATGTTAAGATGACCACTTTGGGGTCTGGCACGTTTTATTAAACTTTGGATTGAATGCCAGGGCAGCCACAGGGCTACCCCTGACTTTGTTACATTAACGAGGATACATACTAGCCATATGTACAACTTTTGGTTGTCTATTTAAGCAGTCTTGCATATGTAACCCATATGAACTACACTAGATGTCGTACCTGTAACCCACTATTACTTGAGCTACCCAATTAAACCCTCTGATCAACTTAGCGCCGTCGAGATATTCTCCCCAAAGAGGAACTGCCACTAAGGCCCCTTAGAACTTTAAAGCAGACACGCATTCCCATATAGGGGGTTCTTTATCCTTGTGATAAACCTACCAAAGCGTTCCATATCCCACATATATATCACCTAGATTTTTGGTAACTTACGCCTAGGCCGCGACCAAGTACTTGCGGCTTTTTAACTCCACTACCATTACCTACTCTGTGCCCTTGCAAAGTTCACCCAAACCCCAATACCCACTTTACGAACTATCAACAGTACTTCGATGCCAACCGTCGGTACCCCAAACTCCCAATCCAGATGGCCCGGGAGGAACCAGTGGGCATTCCCTGATATTCCGAATGAATCCTTTTTTCCTCTGACTGATCCGGCGGCCTGGTTGGTGTAGTGCTTGCCAAACACTCGGTCTTGTTCAGTTTGCCTACGGTGTCTGGTTCCCCAGATGATAATCTTTTACATAGCGCCGTCGAAGATCTGTGTTACCTCTCTACTCGAGACTTCCCAAGCGGGCTTCCGTATCCTCTGATCCCTTGGATTTATTTGGCTGCTTCACTCGAGTTTCGTGTAACTCATACGTCACACTACGTTCTACAACCTCCTAATACAAGTTGGTAAGACCAAAGTCACAGGTGCTTACCCGATCGATATATCATACAGTTTTACTGTAACGCATTTCCACAAATTCGAATTTTGTCACCAGTGGGATTCGAACTCTTGTCCTGCTGCTTGGGGGTGCGACAACTTACCAACTACACTAAGTTGCCACACCCTTACGAAATTCAAATTTTACAGAATGTGTTACAGCAAACTGTATATAATCTGATAGATCATCAAATCTGTAGCTTTGGTCATATTAGCTTATACTAGAAGAATATGAAACTATAGTGTGATGCAAGAGTTACACAAAATCTGAGTGAAGCATTTGTGTAAATCCAAGAGCTGGTGTATACAGAATCCCGCTTAGCAAGTTCCGAGTAGAGAGGTAGCACAGATCTTCAATGACACTATATAAAGAACTATTACCAAAAATCTAAAAACTGGATGGGATCGAAGTGTTCAACAAAGCACTACACTAACCAGGCCATTGATGTATTCCAAGGAAAGGGTTTGCCCTTTTAGGCTATCTGAATTGGAAGTTTGGATTTAATGAAATGATAGACAGTCTGTAAAGTGAGTGCTGGGGTTTAGATGAACTCTACAAGAGTATAAGTAGGTAATGGTAGCAGCTTCAGCTCGCAAGTACTTGTTCTCGGACTTGGCATAAGTTATCGAAAATCTAGATTAGCCAGATTATGCATATAGAAAGCTCTAGCAACAATGTCTTAAGGATAAATTAGTCCTAAGGCTACGGTACGCATCCAGAATTCTTGACTGACAAATGTAACAGAGTGTTCTGATGACACAAGAGACAATATACATTACAGAAGGTTTAAATAGGTAATCCTCTAGTTGGATTATAGGTATAGCAGCTAGTGTAGTATCTATGGTGTATAATTATCTATATGCAGACTACTTAAATAGATGCTCAAAAGGCACATGTATGACTAGTTGTACTTTCTAATATAATTGGGGTTCCATTGTAAGCTCTTTGCCTATTATACTTGAATAAAAACCCCTATGGCAAAGAGGCTAGTTAATAAAAAAAAAAAGTTGTAAAGCTTATTAAGACATATCTTATGATGGTTAGATCATTCTATATCAACTCAGTGGATGTTGAGATATTATTAAAAAACATGTTAATAACTATATAAAATTTCTATAAAAACAATATATTGTTTCTATAGAAATTTTACATAGTCACTAATATATTTTTTAATGATATCTCAATATCCACTAAACCAATTTGAATGATCTAACTACCATTAAATGCATCTTAGTGAGCTCTACAACTTTTTCATAATACAGAAGATCGATTAGCTTAATAAAAAAAAATTTTCCTTGGGTAATCATAGCATTTGAAGTATATGTAATTTATATAATAATCTAAGTCATGTTATACTATATGTTTTGTTCTGTTGACTCATGAATCATCAATTAAAAATGAATTTGAATTAATTTGAATAAATTATATGAATTCATATAAAGTATTTTAGTAACTATAACTGGTGGTGATCATCACCGATGTATAATTAGCCAATAGATTTGCAGGATCAGGTGCAATGTGCAAATCAATTTGTATAATAACAATAAAGGATTTTTTTAAAAAAATGCCAATATCTCAAGAATTCATCTATGAAACTACCTTTAACGTTCTAACAAAAAAAATTTCTTGCTAAATTTTGCATATATTTAATACCTTGCTAAAATTTCAAGCCTTATTCTAACCTTAAAGTAAATGAAATAAAATATTTTTTTTGATTTATTGTTATTGACAAATTATACACCAGTGATGATCACTGCTGGTTAGGGTTGTTAATGGAGTGCTCCAGTTAATAATAAAACATATGACCCACTCTGAAGCACTTCAAAAACAGGTTATATGTTTTATTATAGTCTAAAGTACTTCATTAACAACCCTACTGCTGGTTATTCTAACTAAAACTCTTATATAAATTTATATAAATTTATATAAAATATATTTATACAAGATTATGCAAAATTATGCAAGATTATACAAAAATATGCAAGATTATACAGAATCATACAGAATTATACAAGGAGTACATATGCAGAGCTCTTAAATAGACAATAACTAAAGTTGTATATATGGCCAACTGTACTTTCATTAATATAACAAAGTTAGATGGTTGCTCAGGCATTTGAACCAAGGTTCAATAAAATGTGCCAAACTTTAAAGTGATCACCTTAACATAAAAAAAAAATAAAATAAAATAAAAATAAAATTTGTATTAAAAATACAGTTTAATATCAAAATAAAATCAGATATAATAGTTTAAATTTTAAATTACCCAAGTTTTTAAAAGTTCTGAACATTTTTACTTAGTACATCTAACCTCTGTTTTTAGTTAGTTTTTTGAAATATAGCACCCAGATATTAAAAACAGTTTTACTAAAATTTAGGGTTAGGGTGCAGTTTAACACCAAAATAGAGTTAGATATAATAGTTCAAATTTAAGTTACACGAGGTTTTGGGGTTCTGAACATTTTTACTTAGTTTTTTGAGATATAGCACCCCGGATATCAATATCCCCGGTATCAATTAAAAATAGTCTTAATAATATTAATAAAATTGTTTTTTATATGCTGTTACGTTAATATTCAAAGTTTTATTGACAATGTAACAATAATATTGGTTCGAAACAACGAATATTATTACTAGATGCTTTAACGACGCCTTATTTCACACTTAAATATTTACGCCCAAATATATAACCGATTATTATAAAAAAAATTACTTTCATACATATATATATGTAAAATACGAAATTTAAATGCAGTTTTATTACAGTATTAGAGTTAGGGTGGACTTTAATTTGACTCACAACAATTCAATCTAGCGTTCGATAATGTGAGTATTCAATTAATCGAATTTAACCAGTCTTTATTGGTCTTTACGTTTATAATTATGTCACATGAAACTTCAATAGAATTCTAAATATACACATCAAATTTAACTGTCAGCAAGTTTCGGAAAAGCAGACAATAAACAAAAGAGCATGTTCCAAGATTCAAATTCAACCTGACAGTTTTCAAAATGATTTTTATGCATTGATCTTGGGCAAAAATACAACCTCTTGTGGTAGTATCTTCTTTATCTAAATCAAATGTCAAATATTTTAAAAATGGTTATGAATATACGATTTCTTTGTTGTTAGTAGGAAATAATTATTCTTAGAAAATTATGATTAGAAAATTAAAAATAAAACCGTGAAATGTAACAACAAAGAAAATACAATTTACCGTATTGTCGCGAATAACGCCCACCTGTGCATTATTTTGAATATATGCGTGTTATTTAAAGTACGCGCATGGGTGTTATTTTGAGATAAAGATAATTTTCCCGAAGCTGGTTTTCCAAATTATTATTATATACCTGGGTTGATACCTTATTAGAGTTGCAGGTGAACCTAATTTTGAATTTCGCCATAGTTTCAACCCGAGTTTCTCATTGTTATATTTATTTTTAACGGGGTGTGCGTTATTTCGGGACGCGCATGGGCGTTATTTTGAAATCATCTATGCTATTTTCATAGGGTACAATTTTTTAAATAACAGATGACGTTATTCCGCAACAATACGGTAATACAATTTATAAAACAATTGTCTTCAGTAACTAAAGTTATAAATTATAAATTCGAAACTCCTCAATAGAGCTGGCAATATGGGTATTATAGAAATATGGCATTAAGGCCATAATTAATTACAGAATATAGTAACCATAACCCATGAATACTAGAAATGCTATACTTACAATTTATGTCTAACAACTTTATTAACTACGATCTCTGGGCGTGTACTAGACCTGGGATCTATTATATGGGTTAAATATTGGTACCAATCGATTAGCAATCGATTTAATTCTGAACATCGCCCATACGTAATATATCCAAGAATAAATAAATAGGTTTTTGTGTTCAGATATAACAATTTAATTATTACGTACTATTTATTTTTCAATGGTTACGTTATAAATATGTAATGGTTAATAAATCATTATTTGTTGATCGCAACTATTATTAACAGTTTCAATCTTTATTTGTTGATTGCAACTATTATTACTATTATTAACAGTTTCAATCTTTAACAGCTTCAAATGTGATTGCATTGGTATATATCTTTGTTTAGCTAATCTGCCATACTGGAATTATCCAAGTCCATTTATCCATTGTTGTCTTCGATATAAATAAATATAAAACTTATTTTTAAAAATTTTATTACAACATAACAACATATACAGTAGCTTTCTCTTCACACTTCTATATATCGATATTAAACAAATTATTGAATCAGCTGGTTTTATTAAAAGATAAACCGTACATACATGTACGTACGTACTTTGAACTAGGTTACATGTTACGTAAATTAGATACTATTTTTACAAATGTGAACCTCCTAACGCTAAATATATCGATATCTCATTTATTTAAATTTATATTTTGTATATATATACAATTAATTATATAAAATTTATATTTTTAAAAAAAAAAATAATTTTTAGATCTCACTATAAATTATAATACAATTAAAGAATACTTTCTATGAATAATTACGCTCTAGATTCAATTTGATAATAATCTTTCATAGGTTTGGCCAATTCTATTGGCATACTCAATCTCACTTCATATTTTCTAACTTCTGTTGCGGCTGTAGACTTGGTAGCTGGAAGACTATGACGGTTGTTCTTTTTATTGTTTTTATCATTACCATGTTTTCCTTGTTTCAATAAAGGTTCGTCTTGGACAAGTTGCAAAGGCTTCAGTCTTGGGTCTGAAATACGACTTCGGTTTCTTCTTTGTCGATAAAGAATTACAAAAATTAAAAATAATCCAATTATTGCCGCGACAACTATCATCATTATGATGAAAATTGTATTTGTTGTTGTTGTTAAATTAGTGAATTGTCGTTTGTAAAGATGCATACCCAAATTTATGGGTGCTGATACATGATTTTTCAACATTGTAAAAGCGTTGCTATTAAATTATTGTAAAGCGAAAGTTTCTTTAATTTGGATTTTGGATCTCTTTATATAAATACTTAATTATTGTTATTAATCACGCATCAGCGTCAGATGATTACTAAATGACTAGATATATAATAGAATATAATAAGAATTGTAATCTCTTTATAACTCCCTTAAGGTTTTGCATGTATGAATGATTGTACAAAGTTGGTTACTTATGTGATACACTTATTTTTAGTTTACCAAAATTACTTTGTTCTAAAAATATATTTGATTTTAAAGAATAATTTCGTTTTGGAAAACGCCTTCAGTTTATACCACAATTGATAAACTTCCTTGGAAGTTTAAGTCCGATTAATTTTAGTCATACAATTATTTTAGGCAAATTAGTTTTAGCTTTAAATTTTTTTTTTTAAGATTTGTCAGGAGTTGTCTTAGCGTTAGCTCAATTCTAAATTATAAATATCGATATCGTAGTAAATTGACTATCTGACCTAATTCTATTCTTAATATTATATGTTATGCCAATAAATCACCTCCAGTGGGGTTACTGCAATTAGTGAATCTGAAATATTTCTCCATCGGTAAAATTATTTTACACTATACAGTGAAAAATATTTCGGACTTTAAAAATATATACCTAATCCGTAGAGATTGATTTAAATCAGGTGATGCTTATAAATACGAATGTTCAAACCATAAATGTCACCTGATTGTCTGAAGCGAAGCGACGGACTCATACTTCTACGTCCTTTGATGACCGTTTTTGATATATTTATAGCAAATGCAGTTTTGGGATTTTCCGTCCCTGAAAAATTTGATCTACGAAAAACCTGCCATCTGAGTACAGTTGAAAAATCTATCATAATGATAGATTTTTCATAGATGGCCAACCGGTATAAGTCTGGTGCTCAATTTAACATTTTTACTCCTGAAAAGTCTTATGTATGTCGTAGATCAAAATTTTTTATTTTAGGAAGTTTAAGGTTATTTTTTTAATGCAGTTATGGTTAATGGGTTATATAGATATCAAAAATGTAATTTATACAGCATGTAAATTATATATTAAACTAACTTCACTTTAGCCCCCCTATTTTAGGTAGCGTTTTCACAAAAATTGTGCAATTTTGACCAATTAAAATTTAAAATTAGATATTAAAACAAGCATACATACTATATGAACCCATGCAACCATAAACTTAATATACCAAAAATTTTTATAAAAAGTTAGATTGTTTGATATTATACTTGTTTATTTTCAATTATTATTTTCTGATTTAAGTTTTCAAAAACAAACTAAGCAAAAAACCAATAAAATAGAGATTTTTTTTTTGTTAACTAACCTTTTTAGGCTCAAAAAGACTCTAAAATATATACTAAGAGATAAGGTTTTGCAAAAATTACTAAATATAAAAGGATTTGCAAGAAAAAGTACAAAAATAAGCAAATTAATAATTAAAAATAGAAATAATCTGTACAAAAAAGGTCAAAAATAAGCAAACTTTAATTGACTTATCTATATATTGTATATTTTAAGATCCTGTTCGAGTTTTTATTTAAGTATTGTTAAGTAAAGAGTTTATAGCCAAGGTTTTAAAAAAATTTCTTTATATTAGAGAATACAACTAGTTATATATATACTTTTAGTATCTAATTGAAGTAGTTTACAACTTATATTATAGGTTTTATATTAGATGCTTTACTTGTAATCTAAACTATAAATGTTACTTACTATATTTAAATTCTTTATAATATAACTTTATTGTATCACTAATACTGTATATTTTTAATATAATCATCAGTCAAGAAGGTTTAAATATAAACTATTATCTTTAGAACTACTTCATTCTTAAAGCATCATTATTAAAGCTTTCTGTATATACAATTTGTCTAATCTAAATTTCAGTAACTTATATTAAGTTTGAAAATAAATATTTTATAAACTGAAGCTACTATTGTTACCTACTTTTGCTTTTACTATATAAAGTTCATTTAAACTCTAGTATATACTTTATAGACTACCAATAGTATTTTAATATTAACTAATAATATTTTAAACTTCTAATTCAGATAGCCTGAAAGAGATTAATAGATATCCTCTGATATTTTAAATAAATTTATTTTCTTCTAATTTTTTTTATTTAACAGTTTGGTTGGTATAATGTTTTTACTAAATACAATATTTAGTTCTTGTTTAGTTTGCTGTTAGTGTTTAATTTTTCAGATAATAATTCTTTATATAGCATTATTAAAAATTTATATTATTTTTCTATTTAGATCTTTATAAATAGGTTTCTATATCTCATCAATAAAATAGATTTTAAAAAAGAAAATAATTATTATTTATATTTAAAGACATCTTATATTCTTTTTATTAGAAATTAGTAAAAATATTTTTTTTATATAAAAAAGATTATACTATACAAATCATTTTTAAAAGATAATAATATATAATTGATATCAAATGATATATTTTAATAGGGCTAAAGAAGTTAAATTAGATATATAATTATATATAACTATAATACTTTTAAAATTATTTAAAGTATAGCTTAAAATTATTAGAATATAATCAAGTAATTATTTTGTATATTTAACTAATTAAATATAGAAAAATAAGAATTTAGTTTAAAATTTATATCTTTATTTAAAGTATAATTTCACTAATTTATCTATATATAGTCAGACCTTTCTAAATATATAGTTGAAAGATGGCTAAAAAATCTTGTATTTAGAGAAGTATTATATTTATAGAAGTACAAATTTTTGGGTCTTTTCTTTTTCTTTCTATAACTAATAATAGTTTAACTTAAATTAGTTTTTAAATATAGTCAAACTTCTCATAGCTAATTCAAAACTCTTCCTGACGATCACTTGTACCAACCTAACACCGAAAGCAAGTTGAAGATTCAAGTCTAGAAGTCAACAACAACTTGAAGTTTTCTCGATACAAACTGTTATCAACGAAGTCTTTAAACATGATACACCGAAAAGCGGGCGTTTTGGATGGTTTGCAAAGGGGTCAAGCCTTGCTTCTCTGCTATTTTTGGGGTGGACTCCCCTTTGCGTTTGGCAT
>CAJVPZ010002602.1:0-12175 GCA_910592135.1 Racocetra fulgida | reverse complement strand
TAGTGACTCAAAAAAATTTTTAAGTTTTACTATTCTTTTCTATTCAAATTTACAATTTATTTCGCTGATTATTAATATATAATTCAGCTTCCGATTCGTGTAACCGAAACAAAAAGAATCACTTGATCTGCATTTCTATTAATGATGCGAACGGCTCAGCTCGGCTCATGGCTAACATTTACTAAGCTGAGCCGATCCTTCGGCTCTACATCCAGAGCCGAGCCGTTTATAAGCCGATCACCCTCAAGCCGATCACCCTCATACGATAAAGTTGAACACGGATACTAGATTATCTACTATTGGCTAATAGGAGCCAATACTTTATTAGTAGACCCATAGCCGAGCCGATGATCGGTTTCAAAGGTCTTAGTCAAGCCATTTTTGGAGCCGATACCTTATTAGTAGACCCATAGCCGAGCCGATGATCGGCTCGGCTTAGCCGTTCGGCTCACGGCTCAGCTCTAGCCGTTCGCATCACTAATTTCTATACCGCGCGATCTACATTGCCCATTTTTGGTAATGTGCCCGACCGTAGAACCGCGTCGTATCGATATAGTATGCATAATTGGTTAGATTTACTACGTGATGCATAAAATATGTCGCAACTTATTAAGCAATTATACGTAATATAAAAGAAAATAGCCAATTATTCTGGATCACATATGGGCGGATTTGACTCCAATGTGATAATCATGAAATTCACGCTGATTGGTTAATTTACCTCGTACAAATATTAGAATTTGGGGTTTCGCAAAAGTATCTTCAAACATAACATAGGTGAATATTTCGCATTTATGTTTAACGAGGCTTTAGTTTCTTCAAAAATTATTTTTTTATTAATCAAAAAATTTTTTAGTGCAATGCCAGCGGGGCAAAAATACTATTCCTGATGGATCGGCAATACCGATCTTGATGGAGTTAAAAAAAAATTTATTTGAGTACTGCTCCTGATAGGGTCCTAAAAACGAACCCTGATCCTAACTTTTTGCATTATAGTAGAATAGTATTTTAGAGACCCTTTTTTAGAACCCTATCAGGAACGGTATGTAAATCGATTTTTTTTTCCACCCTATCAGAAACAGTACCGACGATCCATCAGGAACGGTATTTTTGCACCTAAAATAAATAAAGGAATACTGCATATTGTCTAAATGCATAATTTTTTTTAAAAAAATTAATAGTAATATGCATTTAAACTGTCAATTTTCTGATATCTGATTGGTTAATGCTGTATAAATGCATAAAATTAAGTATGCATTTAGACAGTATCGACTGTACGTAGTATTATAATTATTAAATTACTATATACGTAGTTATTGAAATAATTAAATATATACAGTATTCGTTACCAAAAATTATCTTAAGTATTCTAAAGAAATAAACTTTTGGTGATTAATACAAAAAAAAATTTATTCCATATATATAAACTGTTTAATAACCCATGGTACCCCCGTATTGATATATATTAATATACTTTACCAAGAATTTTTTTGCATCTCTTGCAGTACAAGTAACACACTCTTTAATCGATTGACACTATATTTATTAATAGTGTAATCTGTACTGCAAGAGATCCTACAAGTATACTCGATCTGAATCTTCTCATTGGTTATAAAATTTAGTCACTAAATGAAAGATACGCTATAAGGCATTAAATTTTATTATTATTATTTCTATAAATTTAGTCTCACGAATAATAAATAATTCCTAAATCCACGTGTATTAATAAAATGATCATTCACAAAATTCAACACTTAAAAACTAGTTAAACAATCAGTTTTATATCCAGACAACTTAGTTATGACGCTGAACATAAATAATCTAATTTTACATAACATGATATTCTTCAGCCGATAAAATCTTTTCTTTAGAGAAAGTCACAGAAGCCCCTGATTCAGTATGGAGTACATCCAACACCTAAATAATTACAAAATAAATAAATAAATCAAAAATAGAATTACATAAAATACTTAAAATTAACTTACATCTATGTCACAAAACAATTTTTCACTTATAAAGGAAACCCCAACAGGGAAAAACACATTAACATCATCGCCCGCAATATTGAACTCAAGCGATCCTTGTTTGTTAGATGCATCGATAATAGGCAATTGCCATTCTAGGGTTCTAGTTTGCCTATTTACTTCATAATGGCCATCAACATCACCAACAACAGGATTTCCAACAGGACTTTAGTGCATGATAAATAGATATATGTATTAGATAAATGTGCTAGCCTTTTTCGACATATCAAGAATATACTTACGGCAATGGAATGGAGATCATTACTTCTTTAAATTCTTGATTCTCACTTTCCAATTCATATTCGATATTGACATCGATCGTTCCATCTCCAGCAGGGGAAGGCCAACAATTTACTAAATCAAATGCATCAATAAAAATTTAAGTCAAGTTATCCTTATTTTACCATCATTTTATTATACATACTTGATAACGGGATTAATGTCTCATCTTTTGTAATGAATCGCCATCTAAGAACACCCAATGGCTGATTAACAGGGAATCCTTTACCAGGGTTTTTTAAGGCAATAATGCTGTCAGTAGAAAATAATTTCTTGTCAACATTCGGGTGTGTCTGAAATTTTTCCAATAAAGAGAAAAACAATTATTCTTATGCTTTAAGTTTTATAAAATACATTTACACAAAAACAAAAAAAATAAAACCTTAAGCTGCAGATTGCCATCATCAACCGCACGAACAGAAATCTTGATTCGTGTCATGTTTGGATCAGAAATAGTAAGTTCCAAATCCCCTTTTACCTCTAAATTCTCGAGGCCACCATCTCTGTTAGCCTGAAGAGATATTTTTTCAGTGATTGATAAATGAACACTACAAAAAACACATGAATAACCTTCTTAATTAATGATAACCAATATCAAAGATTTATTATATCATAGAAAAGGTAACTGAGGATTTCACACCTTTCAACGGGGACCTTTGGAATAGATGTACCTTTAACACTAGCCTTTTCGGATACATCATCAAATCCAACTTCATTCTTAACAGCCTCAAACAAATCTGCACCTTTCTGTTTTCGGCCTAATTGCATACCCTTAGCTTTAGAAGGTGTTGGAGTCGGAGAACTAGATAAGAAAGATAAATTAGAATAAATAGGCTTTTAGAACTAAGGTCAAAAAATATTTTTATATAGATATCATACCTACTATACGTAGAACGTATGCCTTCTTCAAAGGATGTTTGCACTTGTGGTTCGGCATAAGAAGATGGTCTATTAATAGACTGACCAAAACTGCTTCCGAACGAAGTGCCACTTCCTCTTTTGAGCATTTCTTTTTTTTGCATTTCCAATTGTTTAGCCCTTCTTTTTAATTCTTCTTTAGCTTCTTGCTCTTTATTCTGGAATTAGAAAATCATGTTATCATTGTTTTTTTTTTTTTTATTTAATATATATAATTTATATAATATTTACCCTTGCTATTATTTCTTGGATCTTTTCTTCATGACTTTCCATTTCCGTAATGCTTTTGACCTGAGCGAGATTGACATTTTCCCGATACCCTAAGGATACGATTTCATCGAAAGCACTCAGCAATTCGAAGCTATTTCTTAAAATTTCCCTCTCGTCAGTTGAATGACATACATCCGAAACCACGCGAGCGAATAGATGTAAAGTATCAATATCTTGTAAGATATTAGATTGCCTATTTGTAATAAGAACCATATAAAGCTCATCAAGTGGCTGATAAACATATCGAACATGTTCAGTCTCAATAGTGGTATGCTGCTGTCCAGCGCTTGTTAACTTTGGGAAAGATGCGAGCAGACCTTCGATTCTGGCACGTGGCATTTCTCTAAACTGCCGAGAAATCACACCTGTAATTCATAATAGTAAAAAATGTTAACAATTATAGAAAGTTGATCCTGTTAGGATAAACGATTGCCGAAAATACCTTTCCCACCCTTTGTGCATATTGACGCCGCGAGGACAACCTACAGTTAACATACGAGTAAGTGTCTTTACGATCCCAGTTAAACAACAAAGTAACGTATCATCGTTATATTTTATGAATTATGAAATAACCCCGATAATCAAGGATAAAAAAAAAAAAAAAAAACTAACCATGATATAAGAGAATTTAGTACAAGATCAAAAGATTTCGTATTCATGATCATACATAACGATAACGATAAACCTATCGTTATGCACCGATGGGAGCTGTGCTACCATCAAATTCACATATATATAAAAAAGTAAGCTTCGAGTTTACCTTGATTCTATATCGTGTTTTAAGTCAAAAATGGTAAGAACTTAAGAAAAAGGCTATAAAAACCTTTACTTAGTAATAACATATTTACTTTGAAAGGCAAAACAATCCGACAAAAAAATTGCCCAAGAAAATCTCAAGTGTCTTAACAATCTTAAATGGGGGTTCATCATCGTGAATGTAAGTAAATTTACAATAGCGATAATATCGATATAACTGCTAAAAACTTATTTTGCTTTGGTTTTTTTTTTTTTTTTTTTTTAATTATGCAGGCGATTTATGTTTGTTTCAGAATTCTATATCATTACGAAACATTCACATTTCTGATCGCTGCGTCATACTTTGCTACTTTGGGCATTAGTATGTTTATATGGATACGAATCATATCACACGGATCGCCGAGGTTTGGGCCTAGTGGAAATGTTGAATGGCCAGGCAATGATTTAAATTCCAAAGGGTTGATCGAGTAAGAATTTCTTTTTTAATTTAATTATTATCCAATGGGTGTATCGTAACTTCGTCATTTTGGATTAATTACATATAGATACATGTTCGATATCATTTATGTAACGTGGGCTGTTCACATTGTGAGCATATTCTTTGAATGGGTTTGGTGGTTCTACTTGTCGGTGAGTCATAAGCTTCATGAAATTTTTTTTTTTTTTTACCGATCTCATATATTTTTATCAAAAGATACCATTATTTGCGTTGTATAAAATCTGGACGCTTTTCATACAACCGACTATGTTTTCACGTGATGAAGGAACCATTCCACAAGAAAAAAGCAAACGTCAAAAAAAAATTGAAAAACGGCAGTTAAGACGATAATTTCCAATATAAAAAAAATGAACATAGCCTTATACAAATCTGAGATTATCATTCTTTTATTACAAAAAATAAATGAATTAGTCATCATTACATATTTACTAATATTTTTGTCAGTGATACTATATCTTTTCTATTTGTAAGGATGATGTTTTTTATTTTTAACATCTATGTTTCTTTCCTTCCACGTACTTTTTCGTAATTTTATTGGTCTATTACCCACATATTTTCCTGTTATCGAGAGACAGTAATTAGTCTTCAGCATCCACAAAAAGCAAAGCTAACGATAACAAAAATCAAAATTCATATGGCTTACCGTTCATTTCTTTCCAAGCTTTGACAAATTCATCCGCATCCTTAAAACTTACAAATCCATAACCCTTGCTTTTATTAGTACGTTTATCCCGGATAACCTTGGCTTTTTGTATAGATGGATATTTGCTAAACGCTTTATACAAGATATCGTCCGTGACTTCATTGCCGAGATCACCACAAAATAAGCGAAAGTCATCTATAATAAAACTTGATTTAGTGCACAGTAATAGATTTTTGAAGAAACAAAACAAATTGTAAATAAATATCATTACTAATGTCCCATTCTAGTAATGTTGGATCTTCCCAAATTTCACCTCCCGCTGCTCTAATAATTGTCTTTGGTTTCTTTTTTGAAGTAGATTGCTTATTAATTCCGCTTTGCATGTCAATATGCCCGCTTATAATGTCGTCCTTTGGTTGATGGATACCAGAACTAATTCCTCTCTCTTGATGAATAATTCCAGTTTTGCTTGAATTTGAAGACATGGAGACGGTGTTTACAATGGCTGGAGGTGCTTCAACCACAGTCGCTGTAGATGCTTTCGGTGTGGACGATACTCCTGTTGTAGGATAATAATAATTACTACTACCGTATGTAGAGTAATCATAGCCATCGTAAACTCCAGTATTTGTGCTGCTTTGATATGGAACACTAGAAGAATATGCTGCATAATCGTATCCATAATATGATTGGGATAGATCGCCAGTAGACGAAGCTGCTGTGTTAGTTGTGGAGACATAACTTGTAGGATCATAGGTATATGGTGTGTGAGAATGGTTTTGGCCTGACATAATTGCTATAACGATGTTTATATTTTAATGTTCTGTGTTCTTCATAAACGCTCCTACTTTAACTTATATGTCTGTTTTCATTGGTCCAAAAACAATTTTACGATCATGTGTATTCATTTTCATTGGCTGATCGATTTAATTTTCATTGTTACACCAAAAATGTACATCGATTCTGGAATGTTCTATAGGAATCTTGAGTGGTTACAAAAATTATATTAACAAAAGTAAGAAACCTATAGCTTTGTCGTTATAATCAATCGATAAAGATATTTTTAACAAACTGTAGAATTTCAAAGTTATACGTATACTGTAATTTTATATCTTGCATAGGCTATATATAGTATATTGTTCTTTTTTTATCAAATCTTAGATTAAATCTTAGATTATAGTATAAGACTAGATTAGATTAGGTTGGTCAGAACTATTCGATAAATCAGACCCAAATTTTTAGAAAGTTGAACATTTTTAAAAAGAAAAATTCTAGAATAGGCAATTATATATAAATATATATACCTGGTAGAAAAGTTTGAATAACAGCAAACTGGGAAAAATGAACACGTGCACATGTACCAATCATTTGCCCGGTTGAGCTAAATTATCATGGGAAGACATTCATATTAGAGTGTCCAGAAATCTGCAGATTCTGCGGTGTCATAAATAATACTTTAAAATTTAAACTGATTTTAATGAATCTTTACAGAGCACGTAAATTAAATATATTTAAAATTTTACAGACGAGCTATTTAAAATTTTGTTTTAAGTGGTCTATTTATATAAGATAGTTATTTTCTTTTCTTCAATCATTGTCCTAATAATAATTTGCTACAAGTCTTGAATGTATCAGTTTTTTGGCACAAAAATAAGAATTACAGGCTGCAAATAGTCTAATATTTTATGAATTTTTTTTTTCTAAATTTTTTCAACTTATTATCACAATATGGCGATTAGTGTTTTATAAAACTTTACAAGTGAGAGAAATGTACAAACCTAAAAGTAACTGGTGAACGATAATATCCGCAAGAATAATCTTATCAAAAATAGTTATACTTAACTTTTCTTTGCAAATGTTTTTGCATCAGACAAGAAGTATTTATTGGTTGGTTATGTCAGAATATAGGTTTAGAGTATTTATTGTTTGGTTATGTCAGCATGTAGGTTTAGGATTCATTAACAACAATTATAAAATACTGAATGTTACTCGTTTAAGTAATATTATATATTGACTTCATGGCAGTTTAAAATATAAACTAAAAATTCTAATACTTAACATTATAAAATAGAAAATTTAACATCGTAATAGAATTTTCTGAAAGACATCTTTTACGTTCATTAAGAATATTTTTGTAAGCTGTAAAACTACATTCAATGTCCACTGTTACGACCAAAGGGAGAGTCTTATATCGATCCGGCCAATTTAGCAAAGGGTCGTAATCATTAATAAAGGTAAAACAAATATTGTATTCATACACAAAGGCACCAAGATGAAATATCAGATGTTTCTTTGTAGTGTCCCAGACACTGTTACCACTAAGACTTTATTATTATTCTATTTAGCAAGTTCCAAACTTACTATTCCTTCAACTCAAGTTACACTACTCAACAAGAGAACCAACAAATAATCAAAGACTATCTTCCAAACTCAAAAATCAAAGAACTAACTAACTAATATTCTATAAATTCTACATACATATATAGGTACTATTAGACTACAAATAGATTATATACTACTTAAAGTCTAATTAAAATAGGCTTTACATTGATAAACTACGCATAAGCTATTAATAAATATTACACAAAATCTATTTAAGAGTATAAGCGAAGCTTCTAATAGTATATTGGTTACACAAAGAAAGTTTAAGTATGAAACTTTCATTGCATAACATTTTCCTCTGCTTGAGGGATGAGCCCCGTTCGAATTCCAGCAACAACAAAATTTTTTTTTTTTTTTTTTCATCTACCGCATCCACATTCTGAACAAAGGGTCAAACCCTTGTCATTTGCCTCTTAACCCCATGTATAACTGTCACGTGCATCCTCTTACAATACAAAGTTTCTTTTAATGTTTCATTATGCATCACTTGTTTTACACGTGATCACTACGATTTGATTCAACCTCGATCCTTCTTTCGATGTATCACTTAAGTTGGTTTTCATGAACTGCTTCTTCTAATGCTTCAATTTTTCTATCCATGGCTTCGAGTTTGTAAGTTCCATTTCCAAATTTTTCATGAATTCGATAGAGATCTGTCCACTTTTCTTGCAATTTACTGCCCAGTTGTTTTGCCAACCTGGCTCTATATTGTAATACCAAGTCACCGACTTCGAAAGTTTGAAGCGGGTGTTGACGATCATGATGCCATTTTTGTTTCTCTTGCGACTTTCGAATAATTTCCTTAGCTTTAATTCTAGCTTCAAACAATCCATCGATGATTCCAAATGTTCGCGCTAGAATTAGTGCTTCGTATTGCTCTTCAGCTGCATAATCAACAGGATATGTCTCTAACATCAATTCTACAGATAAGGTAGGTTCCCTTCTATACAACAAGTAGAACAGACTATACTTCGTAGTATAGTGCTTGGTAGTTCTACAGGAAAATAGCGCAGGCAACAAATAATCGTCCTAATCTCCAAGAAACTGACTAACACATTTGGCCAACACTTTGCACAAGGTTCTATTGAACCTTTCTACCAAGCCGTTGCTTTGCAGGTAATACGTGGTTGATAGTTTATGCTTGAGTTGGGCTTTTGCACATATAAAATCGATCACTTTGTTCACAAAATGGGAGCCTTGATCTGATTGAACTTGCCGTGGACACTCATGTCTGCTGATTATTTCTTCTAATACGAACGTGGTGACACTTTCAGCAGAACAATCCATTAACGCTCTGGCTTCGGGCCACTTCATAAGGTATTCTACAGTAACAACCAAATAAGGTTGCCTTTCTTTGTTATGGGTAATGGGCCTACAATGTTAATACCAATATGATTGAAAGGCTGGGTTACTTTGATCGGGTGTAACGCTTCTCTTTTCGTCGGCTTACCCTGTCGTTGACAAACGTTGCAGCTCTTTACAAAGTTCTGAATGTCATTCACCATTTGGTTCCAATGGTATCAACTTCTTGCTTTTTCGATGGTTACGTTTTCGCCTAAGTGCCCAGAAATATAATTTTCATGAAGAGCCATCAAGACAAATTCCACTTGATCTTTCATTATTACCCTTAATGGTCTATCAGGGTTTTCTTAGTTTCGGCGATACAACATATCAACCCTACTTCCCATATAAGATAATACCAAGCTTGTGCTTTTAATTTTCTGACCTGTGCTTTCGTGTATTCTGTAGGAATTTTCAACTTATCCAAATAATTCATCAATGCTTTGTAAGATTCAACTTCCATAGAAATGTTTTTTTTTTTTTTTTTTTTTTTTTTTTTTAGTGTATTAATTCCTAAGTGTCTAAGTTTGTATGTACTGTTTAAATATAGATTTGTTATTACTATCCAATATACTATCATTATGTGCTTACTAAAAAATTAACTACTAACTCAAAGCTTCATTATATCTCAAAGTTTTTGTAGGTGCCCCGTGCCCCGCACCCACATCGTTGTAGCCGTCTTAGCTTCATTACATCCGTTATAATATTTGATATTACATTACTGTTCATCTCTATATAATCCTAAGGTCATGTGATCCCATTTCAAATGAATTGCCTGCTAATTCAATTTCAATTATATGTTACCAGTCTATTTCAATTTTTGCTTTGCAGTACTGAATAATCCAGATTTGATTCTGTATGTAAATAGTGTAAAAGTTTTTTTTTTTTTTTTTTTTGATTTCCATCACGTGCTTCCATATTCCAGTAATTGTTCACTGATCCAATTTCTGTCTGCATTTGCTAATTAATTTATTCTAGCTTTCATTATAATAAGTAGTGTAGCATTGTAATAAATGTGATCAATCAATATATATATACATCTAAAGTTTTTTTTTTTTTTTTTTTTAATTGTTATTTTGTTTGTCGTTTCCTTTCGCTCTGTATCGTCGTATTTCCTCCTGGATCAACCAAAATCCTTGACAATGCGTCCACATTCCCTAATTGCTTCCCGGGTTTGTGTTTTATTACAAAATCATAGCCTTGTAGCAACATTATATAGCAGGCCATTCTTCTAGTAGGGTTAGACATATTATTTAAATAAACCAATGTGCTATGATCCGTAATTAATGTAAACTAAGCCCCATGCAGATACTGGTAGAACTTCTTCACAGCCCAGACAATAGCGCTACACTCCAGTTCCATTATTGTATAGTTTTTTTCAGCGGTTTTTGTTGACCTGCTTGCATATTCCACTACATGTTCTTGATCTTCTTCATTGGGTTGTGCTAAAATTGCACTAAGAGCTATATGGGAGGTGTCGGTATACAGCACAAATCCTTTTTCATTCTGTGGGTGGAGCCGTCGTTAATCGCAGCTTCAATTCCTCAAATGCTTCTTTTTGATCTCTCTTCCATTGATATGGGACATCCTTCTTTAACAACCAATATAGCGGCGAGCCATCTTGGCGAAATCTTTTACGAACCTACGGTAAAAGCCCGCAAGTCCTAAAAATCCACATAAGGCTCAGACATTCTTTGGTTCAGGAAAGTTCTTTATTACTTTTATTTTCGACACTGCTGCTGCTATCCCTTTTTTACTAATTTCATGCCCCAGATATTCAATTTGTCTTTGCCCAAAAAAATACTTATCCGGATTCAACTTCAGATTTGCTTGTTGTAACCTTTTCAACACAACATTGATGCGGAATAAATGTGTATCGAAGTCCAACGAATAGATGTTCACCTCGTCAATATAAGCCAGAGCAAATTTTCACAATTCTTCACGCAAGAGACGATCTATTAACCTTTGGAAAGTGGCTGGTGCATTCATCAATCCAAAAGGCATTACTACAAATTCGTAAAGGCCAAACTTCATAGTAAACGCCGTTTTCTCCTAGTCTGGAGGATGCATTACACTTGCCAGAAACCACTTGCAAGGTCTAGCGTCATATACCAAGCTGACTTTTTCAGAGCTCCCAAAAGCTCATTAATCCAGGGCAAAGGGTAACAATCTCGCTTTGTCCTTTTGTTTAATTTCCGAAAGTCAATGCAAAAATGTAACTTTCCATTCTTCTTTTTCACCAGAATGACCAGGGACACCCAAGAACTATTTGACGGCCGAATTAAACCAGACTTCTTCATCCTCTGAATTTCTTGTCCAATGAATTCATACTCAATTTTGGACATAGGGTAGAATTATTGTTTAATTGATGGTTCCTCTTCTATATGAATTTTGTGCTGCACGACCGTTGTTTGACCCAGTTTACAAAGTTCACACGCGAAAAGACCTTGGTGCTTTTTTAATACTTCATCTAGCTTGCTTTTTTGTTTTGACGACATTTCGCCACATGCAATTTTCAGTTGATTCCTCAGTTTTATTGAAAAGGCATACAGTCCAATTATCTTCCCACGGCTTCCTCAAAGCACAATTAACAACATCGTGCCCCTGCTTTATACATCGTTCGCATCATTTCACAGATCCATCTAATGAAAGTTGCATTTTATAGAACAAATATTCTTGATTCATCAAGGCTTCATTATTGTCCGATTCGTCGGTTTCTTCATTTTCATCTGATTCATCAGTGCTTTCATCTTCTTCAACGTCGGATTCATCCAACTTTTCTTTATTCTTTTCCTTGCCTTTTTCTTTTGAAGATACCATTTGCAATATAAGATCATTGATGTTGGCCGGCTTGCAAAATTTGGTGGTGATCTTTATTTTCTTGTTACCATCTCTTATAGTCAATTCACAGGTTTTCCAATCCAACCATGCTTGTGCTTTTTTCATCTAGTCGTTTCCTATGATGACAGCATAATTCTTAGCTTCGGTTACTACAGCACGTGAAGTTATCATTTTTCCTCCTACCGTTACTGGAAACTGGTCAACTTCACCTAATGGTCTTTT
>CAJVPZ010002601.1:0-12176 GCA_910592135.1 Racocetra fulgida | reverse complement strand
TTTGGTATTATTATGAGAGGAGAGGGTGACGTCATCATCTGCAGTTTCATTTAAATTTATTTCTTCCTTATTTGATTGGATTTCTGCAGTTTCATTTGGATTTATGTCTTCCTTATTTGATTGAATTTCTGCAGTTTCATTTGGATTTATTTCATCCTTGTTTGATTGAATTTCTGCAGTATCATTTGGATTTATTTCTTCCTTATTTGATTGAATTTCTGCAGTATCATTTGGATTTTTTTCTTCCTTATTTGATTGAATTTCTGCAGTTTCATTTGGATTTATTTCTTCTTTGTTTGATTGAATTTCTGCAGTGTCATTTGGATTTATTTCTTCCTTATTTGATTGAATTTCTGCTATAGTTTTCCGATCGATAATTATTTGATCTTCGTCTGACGACGTTTCTTCTGAATGTACTAATTGCCATTCTTGTTCCTCTTCTTTTGTTCCTTGAACCACATCATCGGACTTCATAACTGGAGGTGGTGGAACGCAAATCACATGATTGAAGTGTCCACCAGAATCAGGGTGAGCTTCCTCATCATGATCCAAAACCCACTGGCCATCAACAACAAATTTATAATAATAAGGAGTGCTTGATTTTAAATTAAGAGTAATAACAAAATTGGATGAACCATCCGATTTTGTCATGGGAATTGGACTCCATGGTGAATAAGGGTCGTCAAAACTTCCGGCTATAGATACATTTGAGCCCCAATGCGGCCATTTAAATGTAAATGGAACGAACTCGGAATGGCTGGCGTCCGGCATGATGATCAACGGAGAATCTAGCAAAAAAAATTTAAATTCAGCGTTATTATCGTAAAATATTAAAGGTCCGACTATTCACAGTTTATTTTTTGATCAACCAATCAAAATTAAGAAACATCTGTATTATACACAACCAATTAAACCCAGTCTATGATGGCCTTTTATACTTGTTACAAAGATTTTACAACCATTTAATCGTATCTTTATACATTATATGTATATGTATATAGGAGAATTCTTTCATACCTTAAAAAAATAAAAAGTTTTTTCTCCCCGCACGATTATAATAACAATCTTTTACGAAAGAAAAAAAGAGTGAGGAAAAAATGAAATAAAGGGCACTTATTTATTTAATAGTCAAATGATTTAAGATAAAGTTGGAAGTGAATGACAAAGTTCAAAGATACTTAAGGAATTATAAGACCCAAATGAGGAATTGGTACTTTACTAGAAAAAGTGATAATAGACGTTATTGAAATTTGATCCTTTATTTGTGAGGAAGAAACATATGTTATCGTTAATGAAAAAAGTAACGATTTTTGACTTATCTTTCGTCAATAGATTTTCACATGCTGTTAGTAAATTTACATGCACTTAAGGACAGTGTCGTCACAGTGCATATTATTGGCCTCTTCGCATCTGATAACCGATATCGGTGCATTATTTTTTGTTAGATATACAGTATATACGTACCGGTACGTATAATATATCGATATACAGTATATATATACGTACGTACACATTGATATACTACTTTATACTATATATAGAATGTGATTTCTCGTGAAACTAGAAAGGAGTTTGATTACTTAACACGCGAACATGCTTTAATCATGAGAATTTCAAAAGTTGCGAAAAGCTAATTAATTAAGTATAAATGAAAATTTTGCGGATGATGCTGAAATCGGATGATTCTGAAATTTTAGACTCTATTGGACACACCTAAATTATAGCCCAACCTTTAAAAAAAAAAAAAAAAGAAAAAAGAGTACCCCAAAATTTAGCATCATCCTCGACAAAAATTAGCAATAATCGTGTTTGATTTTTGATAAACTTGATTCTTTGTTTAAAGGAAATAGATATTTAAAGTATGTAGTTGATTTCGGCATGATCGGAAAAATCACATTTGATTTATAAAAAATTCATTTCGTTATATCGATATATAAGGTGAGTGTGGGTGTTATGGCGAATGTGGGTATTGAATTGAACATATTACAAGGAAACATGATTTTTTTACTAACGCTAAACTCGAAGTTTATCCATTAAGTAAAGTTATTGTAAATTCCATCTTTTATTTACCCTCAAACTTTGGTGCATTTCGGATAACTTTTTATTAAGAGGTTTTTTCATTATCCACTTTGGCGCAGAAATTAATTTTTGCGCCAAAACGTATAATGCACCAAAATTTGAGGGTAAGTAAAAGATAACATTTTGAACAACTTTACTTAGTAAAGTTCGATTGGCTTAGTAGAAGAACCCCGTTTTAAGTATAAACCGATTTTTAATTAAAGAAAATCATCAAGGTCAAGGTCACATGATAGAAATAATGAAAAAAGATCGTCGATTTACATACGTTAAGTAACAGATTTTTTTTTATATAATTGTTAAGCAAGATAAAATTCATATAAATTTTTAAAAAAAATGATCAAAAAAGATTTTAACTTTTATTAGTAGGAAGTGTTAGCTTCGCCATAGTGTTACAAATCGAAAGTTGAAAAAACGATTAGTTGGTTGAAAACTAATCTTAACAGATTGAGCTTTTTATACACCAACTAATTGATTAATCGATTGTTGCAATGAATCGATTGAAAAATTATTTATTTACTTGATGAATTAGTTGATCGATTAGTTACAACTCATCGATTAATCGATTAGTTACCAACTAATCGATTTGCCAATTTGTAACACTTAATACGCACACTCACCTTATATACTTGTTAACCCCTGTAGTTAGTATCATGTGATAAATTAACCACCAATGCAAGTAATGCTGTAGTATCGCTAGTAGCGATAGTAGCGATAATAGCGCTAGTAGCGCTAATGCTTACTCTTAAAATTAGTGGTTCTGGTAAAATTGTAATTTGTAAAAATAGTAACAGAAAGCGGAGGGCCAAAAGGTATAAATAGACTTAGATATTTCTCTTGTAAAGAACAGAACTCGAAGTTCCAACAACTTGACAATAAATAAAGAGTAAATCGTGTCTTCATACACGAACAACTCGAATACTTTATTGAATAAAACCCCAGAGAGTAATCGTGTCTTCATACACGCATAACTCGAGACTTTGTTGAATAAACTGTACACTTGTTAATACGACTATCTGTATCTCTATATACATTTAGCCGTTTGCCTCTTTCGTAATAACAAATCACTCAAATCCTCTTAACAGCGTAACCGCAACTAACCTTACACTTTACTTAGCATAAATCGGCATTCGTTATTAAAATCTATAATATAAAACCGTCGCTATAGTAAAACGTTATACCGGACTCATAAGAGGTAGTTCCGGGTGTAACAATACTGTATATAGTTAAAAAATCTTTTTTTATAGCGGTATAAAATTTTATTTTATCTATATAGCCAATTCTTCGCAATAGTATATTGCATTTAGAGTACTTATTATCACGCGTTATAGTTAGACTTCTCTACGTATATAGAAGCGAACATTTTCAAGAAGTATTTATGGAGGGTTTACTCTCTATAACTCAGAAACCTCATGTTTCTTGACATCTTCCGAAATTTTCAGACGTTCCTAATAATATTACCGACCTAAATTAAACGTATACTACAGTGATTTGACCCGAGTTGGATTGTTACCACCTGAGTGAACAACCCGCTCAATTTGTAGGTCAACCCGCAAGTAAAGTTGTCAAATGGTTTATGCAATAGTTCATGTTGATCTAAATATATTTTACTTAAAGCCTTTTCTGTCCCATTCATAAAAATTTTGCCCGACGTTCTTGGTAAAAGTCGTTTTGTAAGTCAAAATTTGATAATTCCAAATCAAACGAAATTAAATAAAAATACTAAAGATAATTTTAAATACTTAGATTAATAAACGTCGGAATGATCGGGACTCCGGGTGAAATTATTAGTATAATGTTAATATTCACAAATTTGAATTACTCCAAATCATTAGTGAATTTAACTATTAAATTAACCATGAACATAAAATGAGTATAATACTAGGAAAGGACACAACAAGGGCATGGGCATAGTGTTTCAAATTAGTCAAAATTTTCAAATAAATTAGTTGTCAAATTAGTTGCTGATTAGTTGCAACTAATTGTTATATGTTTTTGATAAATTTGATTGTCAAATAAATAATCATATATTTTTTGTATCAATTTATTGGTTAAAGAAATTAAATGTTTAAATTTTATTATATAGATAATTAATCAACAATTAGTTGGTTAAAAATTTTTTTGATTACTATATTGGTATACTTATAAAGATCAAAAGGCATATTTATATACAGTATATATATTTTTTATTTTTAAAGCAAGATTATACCCTCTGTACCTTTATTAATATTTTTAATTATAGTATATTTATTACAATATAATACAACTAAGTTTTTAACTAAGGAACAGAAGTTTTAAACTACTTATCTGTGATTTAAATTTTACTTAGTAAGATCTAACCTGTTATAAACCTAAATGAGATTTTTTATATACTAATTGTTTTTATTAATATTTTTATATACAAATAGATATTACAACTAAGGTTTCATAATAGAGATTACTTTCTAATTTGGTGTTAAACATTAAATTTTTTTTAACTTTGGTAGTCTTGCCAGTGATCCTTTATTAAGATTGTTTTGTTACAGGCTATACAAGATACTTTAAGCTTAACATTTAGGCCTGACATCCTGCAATTACTTCTATAAGCACTTACAAGCAACCTGCTGCACTAGACTAATAAATCTACAAGAAACATATTATGGCAAATCAATGAAAAATTCAAAGACCACCTATTCTAGAAAGCTATATCAGACCACTGCCCTACAATAGGATATCGCCAATCTGATGACATCTTCTTGTAGAAAAGTGAAAAAAAAAAATTTAATACTAATACTAAAAAGTATGAAAATGAAAGAACGAAAGTAAAAAAAATCTGATAATCACAATTATAAACCTGTATCTGTCAGACATTAATTAGTATTTTTTTAAATATTTAATTTATTAGTTAATCTAATATACTTCTAATTATTTTTTATCTGCATTTACTAATACAATTTTATACTTATATATAAACTTTTTATAGAACTTTGCATTTAATTATAGTCTTATATAGATTAAATAGTATTATTTATCATCTAATTATTGTTTATCAAAGGCTTATCACTTTTTTTTCTTTTTTTTTTATAATTCAATGATCCTGTCTCTGTTTATTTAAGATTAAGCTATTCTAGAAATTTATATTACTATCTATAGCTATTGCTAATTTAATCAAACAAGATATTAATCTACAGCTTTTGTCCAAATACAACTGTCTTAGTAGTTCTTGATCTCCTTCTGGATCCTTAACTTGCTAAAGATCTATTTTTCTTTGGTCATTAACTGTCAACTACTCACCTTGTTAATACTATTTAATTATATTTATATTTCACAATGTAATTGCACTTTGGCTATGATCAGTGTTTATGAACAATGCAAAACATCAAATTACTAAACTTAAAATAAGATTATTATATTATATACTTTCTATTTTATATATATCACAAATTCTACTACTACTTAATTTTTCTTGTAATTTTTTAAAGTTGGTTTTATTCATCTTTTTATATTTCTTTTTTTTTTCTACAAATAGTCTGCTTTGGCACTTCAATTTTTTATTTTTTCTCTTCTTTTTGTGTTTTTTTCTAATTTTTAGACTTCACTTTATTCTTCTTACTCTTAATAGTATTCTTTATATAAACTTTCTTCAGAAATATTTTTTTATAACTCTTTTCTTCTTCTAGTTTCTCTGACACTATACTTGATTCTTCTGCTTCTAGACCTTAGTTAATATGTTTAAGTCTTCTTTTTTCTTTTGTTAAGATTTCGTGTTTTTTTTTCTTCTACATTATAGTCTTAATTTTCTTCAAGAAAACTTCTTTTAAATTCTTATTACTTCTCTTGATTTCTTAATACTTCTAAAAACTTTACTATTGTTTCAGATATAAATTTTTTTTTTTTTCAATTTTTAATTCTTCAAAACTGTATATCTGTTTTTCTTTTTACTCTATAAGCTTGCTTTTCTTTTATAAGACTTCTTTTGTAAACTGATATACTTTTTTTAATTTCTAGCTACTTTTCTTAAGATTTTTCTACTATTCTAAACATAATGCTTTTTTTTTAATTTTTAACTTTTATTGTTTTTTCTGCTATTATATTTTGCAAAATATTTTTTTTTTTAGTTTTGCTGATATTTGTTAAAGATATAGTCTGTCTACTCTATATATTTAAATTTTTCTTTTTCTTTTTAATATTATTTTGTTTGTTTTTCAAGCTTATTTAATATATAATCTCTACTATCCACTTTAATATTTTCTTTTGTAAGTTTTTAATTTGTATATTGTTAAGGTTTTTGTCTTCTATCAAAGGTTGTTACTAAGGTTTCTCAAAATCAAATTAAATCAAATATTAGACTTATTTAAATTTGATTTGATTTGAAAATCTGAATTTAAATTTGATTTGATTTAAAAAATCTGTATTTGAATTTGCTTTGATTATTTGATTTTAAAATTTTAAATCAAATTAAAATTTTAGCTATTTATAAAAATCTTTAATTTTCTTAAAATTTTATTAAGCTAATCGATTTAGTATATTAAATAAAATATGTTCTTCTAATCAAAATATTCCTAGTTTTATAAAACTAAATTAGCAATTGTTTTAATAAAATTTTAAGAAAATAGTCTTTAAAACTATAATTTTTTAAATTTTAATTATTTATATAGTCAAACCTCTCTAAATGCAATCTCTTTAAATATATATCTATATAAAACCTCTTTAAATGCATGGCTTTTTTGAGTCTAACTAATATAACACTTATAGATTTTTACTTCTCTAAATGCATAATCTCTCTAAATGCATGTTTTGCTTAATTTTTACTATAGTTTCAATACTATACATTTAGAGAGGTTTGACTGTAAATATCTTCAATTTTCTTTAAGCTAATTGATTTTGTATATTAAATAAAAAATGTTCTTCTAATCAAAATAGCACTAGTTATATAAATCAAATTAGTAATTGTCTTAATAAAATTTTAAGAAAATAGCTTTTAGAGCTATTATTCTTTAAATTTTAACTATTTATAAATATCTTCGATTTTTTTAAAATTTTATTTATTTATTTTTTTTTTAATATTAAGGTGACCTTTTTGCTACACTGCTCTTTATTTAAATATTAGTAGTATTTTTAACTATCAGAACATTCTGACAGCTATACATATTTGTAGAATATAGCTAGCCATATCTGCATCTTTTGAATACCTATTTAAATATCTGCTTATTACTAGGTTCTATACTAGATGCTATATCTGCACTTCATTAAGGAAGTACTTATTTAAACTTTCTGCATCTATATATCAACTCTTTTATATCTAAACAATAATACTTAGTATTACCTTATTTTTACATGCTGGCTTAGAGCTTTAAAGTGGTTTCAACTATATATGCCACCAAAATAGATTTTCAAAAAACCCCTATTTCGTCTCCATTAGAGCAATTTAGAATTTTTTATATGCAATAGCAAATCTAATTTAGGTAGTTATGTTCTTTATAATTTTATCTCTTCAAAAAAAGTGTCAAAAAATTTCATCTTTAAGTAAAGCAGGTCAAAAACAATTTTGTTTTCAAATTTTAATTTTATACTCCAAAACCTAAAATAATTTCGTCGGCACATATAGTTTTAACTATTTTAGACCTTAAGGTAAACCTGCTAGAGTCTTCCATATTTATATTTAGACTGACTTAGGCTTTAGTAACTTATGTCTAGTCCAAGAACAAGTACTTGTAGCTTTTTATTTCTGCTACTATTACCTACTTCTGCCTTTGTAGAGTTTATTCATGCCCAGCTTCAGTATTTATTTAATCAGAAGCTCTTCTACTGTTTTACCAAACTCTCAATCCAGATAGTTCAGTTTGGTTCATAGATTACGTTACCCACTTTCCTACTGGTTTAACCTAAATACCAGCTTATGCCTTTTTTTTTCAGTCAATTCCGGCAGTCTGATTAGTATAGTATTCACCAAATACCAGGTCCTTATTCAGATCTGCAGCTTTTTGGTCTCTTCTTAGACTTTTCAGAACTGTCAAAAGTATATACTACTTCTCTACTTGGAACTTGCCAAGCGGATTTCTATTCGAGACTTGTCACATGAATTTATACAAGTTACAAGAACTTATTGTAGGTTTATACCGCCTTTATTAGTTTGTATCCCTTTGTATAACTTCTTTATTATACAAATACCCTATGATTTTTTAAGTCTATACTATTATCCTGATAGGGCTTGCGAAATTAGCAGTCTATTAAGTGATCATTATCTCTTGCACCTATTTAGTCTAACTGTTATTGCAGAATCTATATCTCAACACCAAATAGTTATTATTATACAGAAGAATTCGATTTTTTGTTGTCAGGAAAATTGAACTCTGGATATACGATAATTTATTACTTTACTAAGTCATCACACTCTTCTTAAAATTTTATTAAGCTAATCGATTTTGTATATTAAATAAAAAAATGTTTTTCTAATCAAAATAGCCTCTAGAACTATCTCTTAAACTATTCAGCAGGCAAATTTGCCTGCTAGAATTTTTTTATACTCAATTTTGTAAAATTGCACCTGACTTTTTTAGACAACACCTCCCTTTTTATATGCTCAAATGAAAGAATATGGTTTTGTATACTGATCTGTGACTTTATCTTAAAGGATTAGAAGCATGATAAATATTTAGATCACATATAAGTAGCACAATACAAACTTTAAAAAAAAAGATGATTGTTATCAAAATTCTAAAACAAATGTTCTAGATTTTTTTTTTTACGGTCAAATATGAGCTTGTCACTCTTCTATGAAAATTTTGAAATATATAATGATGACAAGGAAAAGGAATATACACCAGTTCTAACTTCACATCACCAATTCCTAAACTACCTAGAATCTGACAATGAGGACGAACAAGAAGAGGAAGAAGAAACTAAAAGTGTTCACAAGAAAGATTACAAACAAAAAGCCACACCAAAATTGCTACCACCATCTACAAACTTTGAGCCACTAATTCATCAAAAGCGGTTGTATCAAGATTCATTAATTTACCACTACATTATAATCTCAGTTTTTCAAAACCAATCAATCTTTTTTTTTTTTTTTTACGAACAATTTACTGGATCAAATAGTTGTCAATATGAATTCATATGCATTAATAAAGCGCGCTAGTATTCTAACTGGTAGACAATGGACAAAATTAATCGTAAGGAGCTCATTGTTTGGTTTGTGTTGGTAATTTATCAGAGCATTTTTAAACTACCCTCCCTTAACCAATATTGGAATGAAGATCTGAAGCTCTCTCTCTATGATATTTCAAAACAAATGTTATTGAAGCATTTTGAGCAAATCAAAAGATATTTGCATATCTCCCCCTTTGCAGTAGTGATCAAAAACTACTTTGAAAAATTGGAACCATTGCTTTCACATGTCCGAGATGTATTGAAACAGCTCTATATGCCAGGTTCAAATATTTCGATTGATGAGATAATGATATGATTTTCAGGAAGGAGCATCTATACTATTCACATTAAAAACAAACCAACTCCAGAGGACTACAAGATTTTGTCACTTTGTGAGTCAGGTTATATGTATACTTTCTTGCCAACTTCACGTATTTCTCAAATAAAGTAGCAAAAGTGAGTGAGCTCAACCAAACTGGTTGTTAGGTTTATGATCTTGTAATTCAGCTTCTATACCATCAATTGCTATACAATCTTTATATGAATAACTACTTTTTGAATGTTTCTCTTTTTCAAAATCTTCAGCAGATTGGCATTGGTGTTTGTAGCATCATTCAAAAAATGGCTTCCAGGTTTCTAAAAGAACTGAAAATCAAAAAAATATCTGGCTTGATTAGGATGTATGTTCTGGTATTGTAGTAAATGGGGTGTTGACTGTATTTTGGCAGGACAATGGTCTGGTTACGATATTATTAACAATCCATTGTCTCATTAGTTATAAATGAGAAATAGAATAGGAACGACGACAGCTAAGAAAGACTAGCACTAACATAACAAAAGTGCATGCAGTATTTGGATCTGATTCAAAAAAAAAATTAAAAATTCCAAGGGTAATTGATGATTACAATCATTTTATAAATAGTGTGGATGTTGCAGACCAATTAAAATCATATTATAATACTTAACAAGCAGCATGAAGAAATTGGATGCCTCTTTTTTTTTGGCTTCTAGACATCACAATTGTTAATGCATATCGAATTGCCTGAACCTTAGATTCAGCACAAGAGCAAAAAGATTTTTGGCTTAAACTTGTTTGGGATCTGATAGATGTCACAAATAATTTCAGAAAAAGTCAACTAAGAGATAGATCGAAAAGAAAAATGAAGGAAAAAAAAAAGAAACCAAACGACCGAAGGTGACGAAGCATTTTGAACTTTCAAATCAACGGTTTGTACCTGGTGACTATTTTTTAGAGTAGAGGCTAAGTCGAGAATCGTGTTAATGGTGTAGGTATGCAAGCAAAAAAAATTTAGACTTAGATCGTAAAACGTTGTATGAAAGTTAGCTTTGGTATGTCTTGTGTAATATATCTCTTTGCTGCAATAACAACTGAAACTGTTTTTTAAAGTTCTATACAAAATGAAAACTTTAAAAAAAATCTGTATAAATAGGTAATGCTACTGCAATTTATAACCTTGCAGATTGTTATCAAAATAAAATTAGGATTGAACAAGAATAATATAAGGCATTTATTCATTAATAAAAGTCTGCTAAGGTGAGATATGTTAGTGAAATATTTCAAATTAGTTATATTATCAAAATGGAATTGAATATCTCAAGTTGGTTTGTGTTATTAAAACTAATTAGAATATAATTTTCGAATGCATAGTTTTATATAACTGAGAACGTCTTACAAATAAACTTCATTGTGAATACATAAGTTTAAAATTTTACAAATAAATAATTCTGATTTTACATTGTTAAATTATAACAACTTAATTATGAAATAACTTAAAAATTTATTATAAATAAGTACCCATATTATATAGTTATTTTATTTTGTCAAGTCCTTGGTGTTTTAAAGCTAAATTTACAAAGCAATCTCAGATCTTTAGTTTAATAAAATGTTTCATGACACCAGCGAAACATTTTACGTACGATTTTAATTTGTGCCCTTTGTTTATACCAAATAGTATGCATTATGATATATTTTCTGGATTATCACGTGACTTGCATTTCTAAGGGTTATTCTAGCCAATTCATATTAGTATTTTTATAAAAAAATTTTAAGGAAGGTTAGTTTTTCTTCAATTATTTTAGTGGGTAAATTTGCCCACAAAAATAGATGGTTTAAGCGATAAGGCCATGCAAACTTAATTAGTTTTTATAACCCAGCCAGGTCAAAATTTGAAAATTTGTAAAAAAAAATTTTTGTATGTTTTAATAACCGGGTGGGTATTTTAAAAAATTTTTAAACAAATTTTATAAATTTTTATATATGAAAATTAAAAAAAAGCCAGCTGGCTAGGTCTGTTTAAAAGTTTTATGTTATGAAAACCAATATATTAAATTTGTGTGGCTTAACTTAAATATCTTCAATTTTTACAAAATTTTATTAAACTAATTGATTCTTTGTATTGTAATATAACAAGTTAAACCTTTGGTTAACAAGTTACTTTACTTGACTAAGTATAAAGTAGTTAAGAAATATGTTTATATAATTTATAGAAGAAAACAGTTTATAGATAAGATAAAATAAAAAAAATTATGGGAAACTCTTTCTGACGATCACCTAAAATTACAAAAATTAACAAAATATAGAAGAAAGACTCAAAAAAGACCTAAATAAAGCTAGAACATAGACAAAATTAATACAAAACACAAGAGAACAACCGACACAACAACTAATATAACAACAAAACAACAGCAGTACAAAAAACACAACAAGAAAACTAAAAACATCAACAACCAGTCCTCAACGGACTTAGTAGAAGAAAACAGCTTGCAAAAGTAAAATAATACATATATACCAGTGTATGCACTTAAGTTACTAATAGACAACAGTATGGACAACCAAGAAACACAGAATACAAACAACAACCAACAAACTTTTGCCCAAAGTAAAAGACGCCACTACAACAATATACCCATCTCTACAACTTACAAAAAATCGACAAAAAGTGGGCAAA
>CAJVPZ010002600.1:0-12177 GCA_910592135.1 Racocetra fulgida | reverse complement strand
TCTCAATAGCAGAATCTTTTTATAATATGGCTAATATTCAAATTAATCCTTTCAAATCTATACTTACAACCAATAATCCTTTATGCAATTATAGTCCCATTACTTATAACAATTATTTACTTAATCTTCATCTCTCAGATCAACTATTCAAGTTTCTTAGATGCTAGTTTATACTTAATAAAAACAAACAAAACAAATTAAGCTTATTATAGCTGAATCATCACACCTCATCAAAATAGCTAGTACTAAACAAGTTACTGATATATTTGCACAATATATTGTTAATATAGTTATTATTCCTACAATTGAATATTACTTGTATAATATTGTTCTTAGCCAGAATATATATAACAAAATCTTTACCAACCATATTAGACTTGTTAAAAGCAAGGCTAAACTTAGCTATACAATTCCTACTAGTATACTACTTCATCCTTAACTATATAATATTCACAACATATAGGATATCCAATTACAACACTATATCACAAACTTTACTAAAAGACTTATTTCTCATGACCTTCTTGATATTAGTATACATATTCGACTTCAACAACTACAGAATAATCTTTAGTCATCTACTAGTATATTAACAGTTAATACATAACAATCCTTGTATTAATGAACCTAACAAATATATAACTAGTTTTAAGATTATTCAACTCTTTAAACATCTTGATATAACATTTATTGCTAATCTAATATACAATATTCTATATACTATTCAAGAGAACTTTATCTCTTTAAAATCTCTGCTTTCTTCATACTCTAAATATTTAACCTTCAAAAGTAACTTAGATATCATCATATTTTATATCTTGACCAACTCACCACTTTTGATAACTTATGCTTATTAGATTAGAAACATATTTTTCCTTGCATACACAAGATTCCAAAAGGCAAACAACCACTTTGGTTTACTTATCTAGAAGATCTAGTTACTAATTACTCTTCTAATTATACACTTTATCAATATCTACATATACCTCAAACAAACTATTATAGTTATACAACTAGACACTTTTCTTCACAAAAAAAGCCATGGCTTATCACAGTATATGATAACCAAATTATTGCTAGCAAAGTTAAAAGACAACCTTCTTTATCTGAAAATATTCTAATTACTCACTGATAATGGCATATTGAATCACAATTTACTCACCTTTACTCTCTTTCACCTGTTCAATTACAAATATGTCCTGGTTGCTTTTTGAAGGTTAAATATTTATAGTGTGAAGAAAGCAGAGATTTTAGAGAGATAGAGCCCTCTTGAATAGTATGTAGAATATTGTATATTGAATTAGCAGTAAATGCTATACCAAGATATTTAAAGAGTTGAATAATCTTAAAACTAGTTGTATATTTGTTAGGTCTATCAATACAAGGGTTGTCATGTATTAATATACTAGTAGGTGACCAAAGATTATTCTGTAGTTTTTGAAGTCAAATACATATACTAGTACCAAGAAGGTCATGAGAATTAAGTCTTTTAGTAAAGTTTGTGATATGGTGTTGCAGTTGGATATCTCATATATTGCGAATATTATATAGTTGAGAATAAAGTAGGAATTGTATAGCTAAGTTTAGCTTTATTTTTAATAAGTTCAATATGATTAGTAAGAATTTTGTTACATATATTCTGGCTAAGAACAATATTATACAAGCAATATTCAATTGTAAGAATAATAACTGTATTGACAATATATTATGCAGGTGTGTTAATGATTTGTTTAGTACTAGCTATTTTGATGAAGTGTGATGACTCAGCCATAATAAGCTTAATTTGTTTTGTTTGTTTGTTGTTAAGTGTAAACTAGCATCCAAGAAACTTGAATAGTTGATTTAAGGGATGGAGATTAAGTAAATGATTGTTATAAGTAATAGGGCTGTAATTGCATGGAGAATTATTAGTTGTAAGTATAGATTTGAAAGAATTAATTTGAATATTAGCTATATTATAAAAAGATTCTGCTATTGAGAGGATTTGTGAAAGTTCTTGTTGTGATGATGCAATCTAAAGTGTATCATCCATGTAAGCAAAAACTAAACAATGTGAATTAAGTTTGTCAAATGTTTTGTGTTTAAGGTTAGTTGGCCAGAAAACTTGTGTTGAATAACATTTAAAGTTATCATAAATATATAAAATGAGTGGATCATAATATATTCTTCATAGAAGAGGAGTAATAGTTTTACTCTGATCAATACCATTAAATGCAGGGTATGAAGAAGTAAGACCCAAATTTGTGATAACTTGATTTTGTCATGCAGTGAGCAAGTTGATAATAGTATTAATAATAGAAGTAGGAAGAGCAAGATGTTGAAGAGACTGTTTTAGAAGAGTAAGATTACCAGAATTGTAGGCTTTACTCATATCCTAAGATAAAAGCCAAATTGTTTTTTGATTACAAAGTGCATCTTCAGTAAGGTTATTAAGTATGTGAATAGGTATAGAAGTAGTATTATTAGGTAAGGCAACATAATTATATGGTGAAAGAATTGAGTGCTTTGAAAACACAGTACTTATTCTGTTAGTAAAGATTTTTATATAGACTTTACAGGTGTGTTCAATAAGACTTATAGGACGAGTAAAATTAAGGTTGCCATTAAATGTGTTGCTCTTTGAAATAAGGTATATTCTACTATGTTTTTATTGCTTAGAAACATGGCTTGAGATAAGACATCAGTTAAATAAAGCAGTTAAGGCTTTAATACAGGTAGTACCAGTATGTTTGAGCATTTCATAATTAATGTCTATAGGTCCACAAGCATTTCTATTAAGAAGCTTTGCTATAGTTTGAGATACTTCTTCTTTTGAAATAGGAAGAGTAAGGGAATTATACCACTAAGTGTTGATATGTGTTTGAGGTTGGTACTGTGCAGACCAGAAGTTGTTAAAAAGTTGTTGGTCAATTAGTTAGTAAGCTGTCTAGTTAAGGAAATGTGATTGTATATGTTGTTTAATAAGATTTGGATCTGTAATGAGTTGGTTCAAAAGTTTAATATTAGAGAAGTAAATAGAAGGTTGGTAACGATTAAGAATACTATTGATGGCTTGTTTGGGTTTTATAGAGAGTGTTTCACATCTTTTTTTAGTTGCTTGTTTAATTTGTTGTCAAAGTAAGAGAGAGTTTTCAATCTGACGAGCATTATAAAGTTGCTTCCAGATTTCTTGTGCATGTTGGATCCATAAAGAATGTTGTGAAGATGTAAATACTTGAAGATTGCAGTGAGATCTTGAGTTGATATTTTGAATTTTAGAATTAATTAGGTTTGCATCTATATTATTATTTGTTTTTGACAATTTTAATTATATGACTAAGTTTTTTAAATGATAGGTAGAGTGAAGTGCATTGTGGTGTATATTGATGATTATAACTATGTTTTCTAGTTATTTTGTTAGGTATAATGTGTATTGAGTATTAATAATTGAGTGTTCAATCTTATGCCAAGTAGTTTCAATACTTTCATTAGTATCAGTATTGAGCGGAGTATAATATAAGTTAAGATTGTCAGTAAGAAGGTCTGAGAACTCTGTCCACTTTTCAGGTGACATACTTTTGTAGTTGAAGATTCTTCGGCTAATACCAGTATGATAGCATGGAGATTTGCTATATGTATTAGTAAAAGTCCAGGAAGATAAAAGAATAGAGTGGTTACTAGATGTAGAGGTATCACTATTGCAAGATTATATGAGAGAAAAAATTAAATGTTAAATGAGTCAGTCCAAATATAGTTAATATGGCTTCGGCTAGTATTGTTTAATCATGTATAATGTGTGTTGTTGATATGTGCACCAAGATCATATATATTAGTATGATGTAGATAGTTGATAACATGATATTTAGATGATGTACTGAAAATATTATCATGTATATTAAAGTTACCAAGTATAATTAGATAAATATTGTTTTGATAGACTTGTTGAATCCATGCAATAACTGTATTTTGTGTTTCATTGCATTTATGCATATCAGTAGATGAGAGGTAAATGCTTATAACATGGAATTTGATATTACTTTTAAAAAAAAAATCAAGTGCAATTGCTCTACCAGGATGTATTTAACAGTTGTGAATATGAGATTTGAGGTGGTTATGAATCATAATAACTGTTTCTTCTACTGAGCTATCTGAGTTAGCCCAGAAGTAGATAAATAAATTATTATTGCAAAAATGAAGATTTGTACTATTAGCAATTTTGGTTTCAGTAATGTACACAATGTGGATATTGTTGTAAAGACAGTAATTTTGCTATGCTTCTCTTTTGGTTATATTAATATTATGTGCAGCAATTGTTAAGTGAAGATTGCGAAGCTTTTGTGCAGATGTAGAAGTTTGTGAAAATGCAAAGTGAGGGCTGATTTGATTGTGATTTTGATTAGAAGAATTATAGCTAGAAGTATAGTTCGTAGATGTTGAAGGTATAGGTGATGAGCTTGAAATATTGTTAATAGGATTTTGCAAAAATGAAAATAAATCTGCAGGTAAAGATTCAGGTTCTTCATCAGAAGTTATAGGTAATAAAATTAGTGATGTGTTTGTATATAATTTAAGAGATACATTATATGTATCGAATATTAATGATAAAATGTGATTTGGCAGTAATTTGGTCTTATGTGGTAGATAAACATATGCTTTTTCCTGTCTTTAGATAGTGAAATAGCAGCAAATTTTTTAAGGTGAAGTGTATGAATACTGAGATGAGAGTAAAAATATTGTAGAGTTTGAGGTCTTTAAGAAGAGGAAGTTTATGATGTAGTAAGTATTTGTTGTAGCATATGTCTAAATTATAGGAGTCTAAAGATGTTGATGATGATTTGGACAAATAGTAGTTATAGTTTTTAGATATCTTCAGTTTTAAAATTATATAGAAATCATTAAATGGATATATATCATTTTACTAACAATTACTTCACTAACATCGTAGTTCAATAACAATTAATTTACTAACAAGTTCATTTCATTGATAATTGATTCACTGACTAGTTCATTTTACTGACAAGTTTTTTATGAATTACACTAATCTTAACTTTAATTCTAGCTTAATCTTAATGACAATAATCAGAATTACTTTGTCTTTAAAATAAACTGTTAGTGAAATAACTATTAATGAAATAAATTTGTCACTGAATTAGTTTTAGTAAACTAAGCTATTAGTAAAGTGAATGTTTGTGAAATTTTTTTTAACTTGGCTAGAAAAGTGGTAAAGCAGAACTTTGAAGTGATATAACTTAGAGGTTACTAAAAAAGGAAATTTTGCATAGAAATTTATTAAACATTGTATTTTTATATAGTAAAATTTTAAATTATAGCCTATTTTATATGCCTATTTGGCTGATATTATACAAACTCAGATCTGAGTTGTATTAGAGTTCTTTAGGGTCCTGGTGAAGCCTTTATTAGATATATTCAGAAGTATATACATAATTTTTAAATTTTTACTACAACCTATTACTAGGCTATACTAACCTAATTAGCAATCCTACATTTATTTAGCTGCTCTAATAGATGCTTAAATATATCTTAGTTGCACCACCAACATACTATGGCTGAAACCAACACTAGCAGTCAGGGTAACTTCCACTTTGAAGAGATAATGCCATTAAATTTGCTGCTAGTAGAGAGGATCAGACCTATATCTGATATTATTTCTGCATCCTAAAGTTATTATATCTAGCTAGACTATATTCTTTTGTATCATCCACCTTTTCACTCCTCTATAGCTTTCAAATTGGTAATATTTGAATTATAGATCTTGATAATTTCCTAGTTTGGTGTACTATGTTATTTATTCCTCTAAGGTTATTCTGACATTGGTTTAGACTCTACAAAAACTTATATCTTAAGTCAGAAACTGCTGTCTAGTTAGGTTTATCACATAACAGAGTTGGTATTTCATTATCAGGTGTTCTCTTCCACATTTCTGCCTAGGTGCTACTAACCTGAATCTCAAGCCAGTTTCTGCTACTGCAGCTTAACTGCAGATGCTCCAGGTTTTAATATTATATAGTTACTTAGTATATTTTACTATTTTGTTAAGTACTATTTGCTATAGTGGGGTTTAACAAATATTTCACAAATATACAGAACACTCTTGGTTGTATTTAGAAAGTTATACCAACCCCAGTAACATCATACTACCATATTATACTTACTTTCAGCATGTTATCATACAAGACCAGAACAATTCTAGTTATATCTACTTTACAGAACTATGCTGATTTTTTTTATAATCTTAATATAGTCTTAAAGATAAAAATATTATTATTAAAATTATATTATAAAATAATTATAAGATAGTTATAAGATATTTTAAAATAATTTTAAGATTATTAATTTTAAAATAATAATAAGATAGTTATAAGATAGTTATAAGATAGTTATAAAATAATTATACGATTATTAATAGTTATAAGATAGTTATTTAATAGTTATAAGATAGTTATTTAATAGTTATAAGATAATTATAAAATAATTATAAGATAGTAATAAAATAATAATATAATATAGAATTATAAAATAATTTTATTATAATTTTATTATTATTAAGTCTTTAAGACTATAATAAAATAATCTTTTTTAGATAAAATTATTAAATTAATAACTTTAAGATATCTTATATCTATTTTAAAAAAACAAGCAGTTTCTGTAAAGTCAGAAGTTAAACTGATCTTAGTGATGCTGTACTATCATTTGATTTGTAACTCCAGAGGTTAGTATATTCTAAACTTATTCATCATCAACTTTCATATAGATGTAACTGAAGCCTGATTTGGTATCTTTATATATACTCAGAATATTAGGCAATCTTTATATTCTTGGCTTCTATAGTATTTTCATTCTGCATTACCAAAAGTGCTTCTAATTCTAATAAGGCCATTTTTTATCACAGTCTGTTCACATATTTACTATTTTTTCACTACTCTAACTTTTGGTTAGACAATTACCTTTCCAATTTAGTATTTATATCTTCAATTCAGATAAAGACTAATATACATAGTCTGATAACCATTCTTTCAAGCAAGTACACCACAAGTTGAATGTAGAGATGTTGGTATTGCCTAAACTAGAGATACAAGAATGTTTGTGCTGCTCTGTCTTAAGAACTTATTCACACAATCTTCATAGCTGCAGTTTTTTGTAATATTGCAATTATACATAGTGCCCACCATCTACATTTAGGTCTTTTTCTAATAATTCTTATTCTAGCATCATACTTGCATTTGGACTTAGCTACAGGACTTCACATTCAATTATAGCACCCTAAGCTTACAGAAACAAATTAAATAATTTGGTTTCAGCCTGATTTGAATTATCAAACTTGTCTGTGGAAGTTTGAGAACTTAACCGCTAAGCTACGGGATCCAAACCCTTTGTTGATAAAAATGAGTACTACTTCATTAAATTTTCTTATTAATATATATATATTTGCAGTAAATTTTTTATTTTTTATTTTTTTATAAACTAACCTCTTTAGATTAGATGTTTTATTTAAGCTTGAATAGAGAAATTCATAGCTTTAACCTCAATAGAGCATAACTAGCTATATATGCAACTTTTGATTACTTATTCAAGTAGTTTATATATAGTAATCCATATTATAAGATTTATATTAAATGCTATATCTATAAGCTAACTAGAAGATTATTTATTTAAACTCTGTAATGCAAACCTGTATCTTATTACCAATATATCTCTGCTACAATTATTAATTAAATGAAGTTTTAGATGCTTTCTTCTATCATTAAGACTAATTTATCCTCAATATATTATTGCTAAAGCTTTTTATATTCACAATCTGCTAACCTAGACTTTGTTAATTTATATCAAGCCTGAAGAAAAGTACTTGTGTCTTTTATCTCCACTACAGTTATCTATTATTCTAATGGCTCAGGAGAACTAGTAGACATCTTCTAACATTTTAATTAAATTTTTTTCTTCAATTTATAGCAATCTGAGTGTATAGAATTTTGCTAAATACTTAGTCCTTGTTTAATTTACTACTAATATTTGATTTTTAATAATAATTCTTTATATAGTATTGTTGAAAATTTGTATTATCTCTCTACTTAGGACTATACATGTTGATAAAATTATTTTAGATTTCAGGATACAAAATTAAAATTTAAAGATGAAATTATTTTTGACCTATTTTACTTAAAAGACAAAATTTTTTTTGATACTTTTTTTGAAGAGACAAAATTATAAGGAATATAACTACTTTAATTAGATTTGTTATTGTATATAAAAAATTCCAAATTGCTTTAATAGAGACGAAATAGCAATTTTTTAAAAACATATTTCGGTGGCATATATATTTAGAACTTGCTAAGCAGGCTTCTATATATTTAAGCTCTTAGATTTACTAGGCTGCTTTACTTGGCTTTTATTGTAATACCTTAAACTTTTATTAATTTTTAATATTTTTTCTCTTTTCTTTTATTTTTTTATATTTTATATTTTTCTTATATTATTATTTTTTTTTCCCACTAAGACAAATCATGCTAATAACTACATTTGATAAAGCCTGGCTTTGTAAAGGACTACAGAATGACAACTTATGCCATTATTTATAATATTAAATCTAAGGTCATAACATTTTGCAGCTACTTTATAACTAACCAATGCCTATTAGAATAGCTATAGATAATATTGCTACAAGGCAAAATATGATCAATTAAAATAATATTCTAACTGAATATTCATTTGACTATTGACCTACAATAGTTATAACTAATCTAATAACATTTTCTTATAAAGAAGTAGAAGAAAAAAAAAATTTTAAAAAAATATAGAGGTATAGAAAAAACTTTTAAAATATTCAAACAAGAAAAGAAAGGGGTGGTAGAATAATAAAAAAAACAAACTAAATACACAATTTTTCATTTACACTAGATGATTATAATTATAAGCCTGTGTCAGGCTTTATAAAAATTATATACTACTAATTAAACTAGTTTCTACTCTAATTTATATATATAATATATCTCAGATAAGAAAAAACTCCTGACAAGATAAAAATAATAGCTTCTTTGATGTTAGCATCATAGATGAGGTTAGAAAGGTTAAAACTTCACACTGTTGGTCTTAAGACATTGTTTGTCTAAGTTGCTATATTAAAGACACATAATTTATATATTTATATTCTATATATATTTATATATTTGTTGCAATAGGTAAAAAAAGTAAACAATATTAACTAATTTGATAAATAAACAATATGTCAATCTTTTGAGAGGGTAAGCTAAATTATACACTTTTTTATAAAATTTTCTCTAAAAAAAGCAAAGGCCAAATAAGAGTATATAAGGTTCTTCTATAAGTTTTTCAGTATATAGACAATTTTTCAAGCTTTTACTATCTTAGTGGCTTTTTAATTACTACTTATTTTTAGAATAACTGTCTAGTTTAAATACTAAATATTTTAAAAAGTCTATTAAAAGAAGACTAAGAAGCTTAACCCATGAAAAACAGATACATATCATTTCACTAACAATCACTTTATCAACATCTTAGTTTACTGACAATTAATTTACCAACAAGTTCATTTCACCAACAATTAATTCACCGACAAGTTCATTTCACCATCAAGCATTTTTATAAACTACACTAACCTTAACTCTAATCTAGCCTGACCTTAATGAAAATGGCCAGAATTACTTTGTTTGTGAAATAAGCTATAGGCAAATTAAATGTCAGTGAAATGAACTTGTCAGTGAATTAATTGTGGTGAACTAAGCTGTCGGCGAAGTGATAGTTGATGAAATGAGCACCACCCAGAAAAACTACCTAAATTATATCTGCACCTCAGTATTTCATATCCTTTAAGTTTCATCAACAACAACCTACTCCAAGTCCTTAGAAATATTCTAAAAGGCCTACTTAAACCAAGCAAAAGTTTATCTTAAGAAACCATCTAAATTATATCTGTTTCTTAATATTTTATATCTTCAGGCTTTATTAGCAACTATTTTCCTCAAAGATAGAACTGAAAATAATATCTAACTTGAATATTTCTATAGCATTTTTCTGTAGTTCAGTCTTTTGTTATTGCTAATCAGAGGATCATTAAAAAGAGTTAATTTATTTTCTCATATTATTATTATACTATTATTATATCAAATTATTATTATAATTATTATTATTACTATTATTTGGTCTATATTATATATTAGCAATTAAAAAGTAAGTCTATATAGGCTAGGTGCTATAAAAAAGAGAAAAATTAAATTTATTAAAATTAATTTTTTTATATAAATTAATTTAAAATAAGATCAAGATTATTTTTCACTTAGAGCATAAAATTAGTTGTATTAATAAAATTTTGCGTATAGCTCTTTAAAATTTGTAATTTTTTATAATTTATTATAAAATTTATAATATAAAAATTAATTTTTCGAAGATCATTTTTTTTGCTAATTTCTATCTTTTATAGCATTCAGCCTATATAAATATCTATATTTAAAGTACAATATCTCAAAAACTAATTTAAAAACTATTACTGCATATTAATAAACTTCTATTTTGAGTTATAGAATATTTTTATTTTAATAAACTAGAACAATTATTTTTTTTCCTTTAGCAATCCTGTTTACTTTATTATGGGAACAGGCTTTCATTCTTATATGGCATAAGAAGTCTAAATCTATAAGTGTTCCAACCAAAATGTAAACTCACCTACAGCGTACCTCACAGATGCCGTAACATCCACTTGCAATTAGGATAAACTATTAAACCGCTGTGTTTCGCTCAGATGCAACCTGCCTAGCAATACTTGGCCTCCTCCAAAGATCCAGAACTTACTCAAAACTTATTTCTTCCAGATTCCTCGACTAACTGTTGCTTACCTCATCAAGATTCCCACCCTACAATAGAATACCACCAAACTGATGACACTTTCTTGTAGAGAAGGAAAAAAGAAAAAAAAGTGATAATGGAAAACAAAAAAAGGGATAAAATAAAACTAATATATCAAAGAAAACGGATACTAATACTAAGGAATATAAAAAATAAAACTAAAACCTAAAAGAAACTATCAATAAAAAGAAGAAAACCTGCTAATCAGGCAAAAACTTCTAATTATACAGAGTCACAATCTACTATTAAGTGCAAGATTCTTGACAAGAAATATAAAACTAAAATAAAATGCACTATAACTCATACCAGAGGCTAAAAATTATATATAAATGACTAGAGAATACCTGTATATCTCTTTTCACTTTACTTTACTCTTTTAATTAAATCTATATCTTTATCTAAAGTATAAGAATTTTAGAATCTCCACATGCCCTATCCAATGAGTACATGTTTGTATGTCCTCAACAATATGATATGTAAGGTAGTCTTCCAAACATTCATCTAGTTACTAAATTTACTGGCACTGTCTATTTTACATGTATTGTTTGTCATTATGCAGATTTTCCTAATATAGAAGTGGTAAACATTGCTAATCTTTTGGAGGGGTATACCGAATTCTCCACTTTTTGTTAAAAATTATGGCCAAAAGTATTGAAGGGAAAAAAATACTGTATTTGCGAGAGCTCAAGACAATAAAAGTGTTTTCAGTTGTTCATCGTAGAACTAAAAAGCTTTAGACACTTGAGTTGAGAGTTTTTCACTACTACTGTTACCAAAATTCCCTTTTGGCTTGAATGCTGAATGTATAAAGGAGTTCACCAAGTAGAAAAGCTTGACCCAAAGCACAAACCAACTATATATATCCTGCTTCTCGATATTTCATGTATAAGTCTTCATCGATAACAGTATCAATAAAGAACCTTAGTTATCTTTGGACTTCTTAGGGCCTTGAATCTTCAAACTGTTTTAGTGCAGTTTTGTTCAAATGATCGTCAGAAAGAGTTGTATCATGGATATGTAAACTAGAATGATTATTATTTTAAGTAATTAATGATTTTTGATAAATATTCTAGAACTTACTAATTAGTGTAATCTAATTTTAAATTAAATGTGATGTGATGTACCATATATGTTACATATTAAATAAATATTAAATTAATATCTATATAATTTCAAAATATTATATTTTCTTTCTTAAAAAAACTTTAAATAAAATTTTTGTAATTTATATATTTATTGCTAATAACTTTGCAGAAACCTTTGATTTTGCTAAATATATTTACAATATAATATGAATATAATTAAAATATAATTAAAATATAA
>CAJVPZ010002599.1:0-12178 GCA_910592135.1 Racocetra fulgida | reverse complement strand
CAAAAAATTTTGAAAATTTCATAATAAAATATTTAAAATTTCCAGCTTCAGCCGTTTCCAGCTTCAGCCACAACAATAATTATTATTATTACTATTACTCCTTATATTATATTATTCTTACCAATTTTTACCTGTTTCTTTTCTATAATTAAACATTTTATTATTAATATTAATATTATTATCATTATTATTATTATTATTAATTTAATTTACCCTTCTGGACGTCTATATTGTGATCTTTCTCTCTTATATTGTTTTCAATAAGTGTGAACCATAGTTAAATGTTGATGTAGATGTTATTGTTGATGTAGATATTAAATTATTTCGATATTTTACAAACTTTACCAAACTTAATGATGAATATTATACTAAACCCCTGCATTGTATCAACTTAATCGCATGAAATCCTACACTCTTGTTGGATAATTTACTAGAAACTAGAACTATCTTAAACAGAAAAATTTTAAAAATTAGACAATTACCTGTTGTAGTAAAGTGGCGATATCATGTGCCCATTGTAGGATCATATGTTCTAATTCTGTCTGTAAACTGCTCAATCTACCAACAGATTATAGTGATAGTATATGCACTGCAACAACCATTTGTTTTATTCAAATAACAAATAGTTGTATTAACAAATTTATTTTAATTTAATAATTCATTACAAATATTTCTTATTATAAATATACAAGTTTTTGAACAATATTATTTTTAACAAAATTTAAATATTTTGTTAACTTTTTATTAAACAATTTTATTTAACAAGATTCAAATATTTTGTTAATTGAATACTATTATCAACTTTCATTAAACTTTTATTCAAGAAACTATTTAATAGACAATCCGTCTGTTATCTAAAGAGGATATGCAAATTTTATAAGTAAAATTTACTATTGAGCAAAATGTAAAGATTTTTTAAAAAAATGTAAAGAAAACTTTTTTCTTACTAAATAAATCACTCTTAGACTCATAATGAAAGTTGTAGAGCTCACGATCCTCTAGTCAACAACAACAAAAACCAAACTACAGCAAAGTATATAGAAAAGTGATGAAGTGGATACTAAAACTTGGTCCTATAAGTAGAAGCAGCTTGTTGTAAAATACCAAGGAGCAGGCACCAAAAGAACAGATAGTTTTTTTTGGGTCAAGTTTTCTTTCTAGCGGACTTCCCAAAGTATTTAGCATCAAACCAGAAGGTTAATTCTGGGAACAAGTCTGTAAAAGTAGCCAAAAGTACACTTCTAAGTAGTAGAAATGGAGAAGCTGGACTATACAACTGTAAAACTTACAAGAAGAACTTCACATACTCTCGTTAACCCACCACTTTTTTTTGAGGAAATTTTTGTAAAAAGTGGGCATTTTAGCTTACTCCTCTAAATGATTGACTTCATGTGTATCAAACAAGTCAGCATTGTTTATCTCCCAAATCAGAATATGACAACAAACACATGTATATATGTGCCTCGAATGCAATGGATATCCTTACAAATGATGCTCCAAGACTCTGTTCTGACCTCTCTACCTTAAGCCAGTCGATGAAGTTTTTCCTATCAGGTTTTTACTTTCATATACTAGTTTAGAGAAAAATAGAAGTAGAGACTAATTTGTTTAGTCAGTATATAATTTTTCCAAGTGACCCACAGGCTCATAACCATGGTATTAAAATTAGCAAATTTCTGTTTTGTTTTTGTTTTTTTTTTTGATATTTCTTTATCCCTTTTTTTTTGTATTTTGTATTCTTTTATCATAGTCCCCTATATCTCTGTGTTTTTTTTAGTTTCTTTGTTTTATTTTCTGATTTTGTTTATTGATGATTGGGTAGCTGCCAGCCGATAAACAATGGGAAAAAAGTCCTTAGTAAGTTAAGGACCCTGAAGGAGGCCAAGAGCTACTGAGGCAGGTCACGTCTGGAATATAAAATCATATGGGCGAGTTCTTTTTTTGGTTAGATCTATTTTAGTTAAAGATAAATTACTTGTAATTTTAAATAACTTAATCCCAAATAAACAAGGGCAGAATAGCCAAATTAGAAAAAAAAAAAAAGTTGTAAAGCTCATCAAGATGCATCTAATAGTGGTAAAAATATTAAAATCAGCTTTTAGTTCTTGAGAAATCTTTAAAAAACATTTCACCAACATATAAAATTTCTTTAGATTTTTTTTAAAGAAATTTTATATGTCAGCAAAATATTTTTTAAAGATTTCTCAAAAACCACCAAGCCAATTTTAACATTCTTATCACCATTAGATGCATTTTGATGAACTATACAACTTTTATTATAAGCCCAAGAGTGATTTACTTAGTAAAAAAAAAAAGATTTCTTTACATTTCTTTAAAAAATCTCCACATTTACTATTTGAAGATTTTATATATAAATTATATATAAATCTTGTGTAATCTGCATCACATAGCTCTTCAGATGACTGGCGAATTATCTATTAAATTATTATTTGTTATAATTTTATTTTTCATTATAATTTTATTTTTTATTTTTAATTTTAAAAGGTGAGGCCATGCCTCTAACTTTATTGAGCGAGTTCCTTTACAAGAAATACATACAAGAAAAAAATTATATTTGAACCTCATATCCAGAGGATACTTAAAACTAGAGACTCAGACACAATGTTATAATATATAATAATATAATTATCTGCAGCCTAAACCTACCAGAGTGGCCATGGCTCACCTAGATTTGGGAATTTAAAAGTAAGTTGTGAAAGTCAAATTGGTATTTGATCTATTTTGGATACCATAATTCTAATTTAGGACTAGCAATTGAGTAAAGTGATAGTCAAGGTTGGTGTGATAAAGTAGATACAGAAGACAATTGGTTAACAGAAATATTAGCTTGGGATCTAAAGATACAGTATGAGATCCAAATAGAGTTATAAATTTGTTTGTTGAGGTGTAAAAGAAATTTGATTACAAGTAATACTGCAATTTTCTTGGATAAGGTGAAATCAGTAAGAACAGATATGATTTCAATAGGCACAAAACCAGAAATTGTTGATAGAAGAGATGATGCATTTGGTGAGTTGTGAATTTGCATACATTGAAGGTTTAGGATTTGTTGATGTATATTAGCAATAGATTCAGTTAAAGAATCAAAGTTAGATAGGTTTATTGTTGATTGAAGTGAGTTACTGATCAAATCTTGAAGAGGCTGAGGTGTTGGACATGTAATCCAGTGAAGTGCAATACTAGTTTGATTGCATTGGTGACATACTGATGGGTATGCAGGGTTGTGTTTATATAGAATGTGTAAAGCAGGTAAATCATCAAGTAAGATTTTAATACAAAATAATTTCAAAGTAGATGCTTGGAAGCTGTGAGAATAGTTAGATATCTTTTGGTTATTATTAATGTATAGCCAGGTAGCATGCCAGTGAATCTGATTAAAGATTTGAGACCATTGCTGGAATCGGTTTTGTGATGACCAAAGGGCATAGATATGAGCATAGCAAATTGTTCAAATAAATCGTCTAATTGGTAACTCTACTGAAAAGTTGTTAAAAAGAAGAGTATAGTTTGAGTTATATATATTGTAGGGTTTAAATATTAAATAAGGTATATTAAAATGGCTTCGGGCTAGTTGGTCAGCCTGATTATTAAATTCATCATCTTGATGAGCATCAACCTTGTGGAAAACAACTTGTAAGTTGTGTGAATTGATGAAATTAATTAAAGTATACCATAGTGAATGGTATGGTGTTTGAATAAAAGATAAGGCAAGTAAAGCCTGATTGATGTTATTATATTTAGAAATTACAGATTGTGAATCTGTGTAAATGTGGACTGTGCAACTGTAATGAGTGCAGATATAATAGCAGTAAGCTTAGTCTTAAAAGAGCATGGCCAGAGCTTAATTTGTGCCTGAAAAGAGTGCACAATGTTGTTGTTTTAGATTTGTATCCATCCAATTCCCATAGAGCATTGAGGTGTTCCAAGTTCTATAACTGAACCATCTATATAGAAGAGAAGCTCAGAACAGTTGTGATTGTAATTGGCGATTGTCTGAAGAGTGTTAGTTAAAATATTGACTTCGAAAATGTCTGGTATTTGTGTTATAGCAATAGAAATATTAAGGGCAGATGGAATTTGAAGTGGATGCTGACAGGCAATAGAATATACTAAGTCAAGGTGATTGGCATTCAAGTTAACAGATTTGGTTGTAGAATTAATTCTGCCAAAGAACTTGGCAGCAAGATAAATAGGAATAAGAATAGTATATCTATTGGCAATAAGATTAGAGTTTAGAGGGCAGTCTGAACATCGATAGATAGTAATAGGTGGTGTTTGATATAAGCGAGTAAATTGAGATTCAATAAAACATTGCCAGTGTGTAATAAGAATATATCCAGAAGGGGTGGGCTGCCTATAATAATTTGATTATTAAGTGTTGTAATGAGCCAGGGTTTAGAGTATGATGAAAAATGTCCAGTAGTATAGCAATAGTAGTTTATATCAAGGAGTTGAATGTTATTATACAAAGTTCTAGATGAATAATGACTAATAACATTATTTTCAAGTGTAGTAAACCATAATGGTTGTCTTCCTTTAGGAATTTTATGAATTCTAGATGAGATATGCTACCAACTGAGAAGACAAGAGTTATCAAAAGAAGTAAGTTGATCTAAGTATAAAATATAATAATAACGAAGTTGTTTTTTGAAATTAAGATATTGTGAATGTGTAGATAATATAGATTCTAAAGATACAGAGTTAGTAGAGATAGTATGTGGGATCTGCTGTGAAATATTAGGTGCAATAAAAAGTCCAAGGTGTTTAAATAATTGAATAATTTTAAAACTTGTAGTTTGCTTATTAGGTCCATCAATTATAGAATTAGGATGTAATAGTATATTTGTTGGAGACCATAGGTTGTTTTGGAGTTGTTGAAGACGAATACGGGAACTACATCCTAAAAGGTCCATGTTGTTAAGACATTTAATGTAGTTTGAAATGTGGTGTTGAAGTTGAATATCTCAAATATTATGAATATTATATAATTGTAGATGTAGAAGTGTAGTAGTAGGGATAGTATGGCTGAGCTTAGCTTTGCGCTTAACAAGCCCAATATGATGTGTAAGTATTTTTTTGCAAGTGTTCTGGCTGAAGACCAAATTCTGGAGACGATATTTAATTGTAGGTGTAATGACAGTATTGATGATATAATGAGCGTGTGTATCTGTAATGTGTTTAAGGTCTGCAATTTGTAATAGATGAAAAGATTCATTGATAATTAGTTGTGTTTGTTTGTGATGTTTGTTATCAAGTGTGACTCAAAAGCCAAGAAACTTAAAGGGTTCATGGTGTAAATGTAGAGAAAGGGCATAATTGTTGAAGTAAATAGGTTGATATGTTGAAAGAGGATTGTTTGTAGTAAGTAGTGATTTGGAGGGATTAACTTGAATATTAGCCATCTTGTAGAAAGATTCTGCAACAGAAATAATATTTGATAGTTCATTTTGTGAGGATGCAATCTATAGAGTGTCATCCATATAAGCAAAAACAGAACAGTGAGCTTGGAGTTTATTGAATGTTTTGTTTTTAAGGTTGATAATCCAAGATGTTTTAGTAGTATATTCAGTAAAGTATTGATGGATATAAGTAATAAGTGGGTCATAGTATATTCTCCAAAGTAATGAAGTAATAGTTTCACCTTGGTCTATACCATTATGCACAGGATATGATGGAGTAAGTCCCAAGTTAGTAATAACTTGATTATGTCAATCTGTAAAGAAGTCATGAATGATGTTAATAATTGGAGTAGGTAAAGAAAGGCAAAGTAGTGATATTGTAAAAGAGTGAGATTCACAGAATCATAGGCTTTATTCATATCTTGAGATAGTAGCCATATATCCTTATGATTGTATGATGCATCTTCTATAAGGTTATTGAGAATATGTATAGAGATTGAGGTGCTATTGCCAGGTAGGGCAACATAATTAAAGGGAGATAGAATAGGATGCTTTGAAAATGTGATATTAAGTCTATTAGTAAGTTTTTGGTATAGATTTTTCAGATATATTCTACAAGGCTGATCGGCCGTGTGAGGTTGAGATCACCATTAAAGGTGTTCACTTAGGAATTGGGTAGATTCTGCCATGTTCTATTGTTTTAGAATATGACCAGTGGTGAGGCATTAGTTAAAAAGGGCAGTGAGAGCTTGAATGCATTTAGTACCAGCATGTTTAAGCATTTCATAGCTTATATCAGTGGGACCATATGCTTTGCTATTAGGGAGTTTTGCAATAGTGCAAAGAACTTCATTATCTGTAATGGGTGCAGTAAGGCTGTCATACCAGTTAGGATCAATATATGAGCGTGGTGTATAATGTTGATGCCAGAAATTAGTGAATAATGTTTCATTAATAGGTTTATGGGCAGTTCAGTTTTCAAAGTGTGATTGAATGTACTGTTTAATGAGTTGGGGTTCAGTGATAAGCTTATTAGCTAGTTTGATATTTAAAAATTGGATAGGTGAGTAGTATTGGTTGAGAATGCTATTGATTGCCTATGTAGGCTTTGTAACAAGAGTATTGCATCTTTTCTCTGATGCGTCTTGAATTTGTTGTCATAGAAGCAAAAAGTTTTCAATGTGCTGTACGTGGTAGAGTTGTTTCTAAGTTTCTTGAGCATGTTTGATCCATTAATTAAGGTGTGTTGGATCTAGAGAGGAAAGAAGTTAAAGGTTACATTGGGACTTGAGATTAAGAGTATCAATCTGAGCATTTATATGAGAAATATTAATAGTATTGTCAGTACTAGTATTTTTGACTATTTTAATAAGGTGCCAAAGTTTTTTAAGAGATAGATAAAGTAAGGTATGGTGTAGATCATTATAATTTTATAATTTTCTTTGTTACAACTTTTCAATATAATTTTATTTATTATAACATTATATTTTTGTTACAACTTTATTATTTGTTAAACTTTATTTATTACAACTTTTATTATTTAATTTATTAGATTAAAATTTATATTTCTTTATTAACTTTATTTGATTATTACAAATTTTATTAATTTTTAAATTTTATTACATTTATTACTATTAGAATTAAATTTAGAAAATTTTTATTTTATTTTTTCTAATATTTATAAAATATTACAAAAAGAAGTTTTACTTTGTTTAGCCATATTTTGTCTTGATTCTTGGAGCCCATTTTTTGAATTTGCAACCTGAATTCACAAACTATTCTGTTCGATGAAAAGTTGCCAATATCTGAATTCTTTTATATATTCTTCTCAAATTACTTCAAAGACTGGAGGATTTCTGACTCAGCTTGTACTTCTAAGTTCTGTACTTGGTTATGAAGAGCAACCAAATGACCGTAAACTGAATTTCCTTTTTCACAATGTAGCATCTAAAATAAAAACTTAATTAGAAACTATTGTTTCTAAACACATATACTAAAACTGGAAATGAAAAAAATATATATTGGCAAGATGCTTATCCCAAGAATACAATAAGCAAGGTTCATTACTTGCTATACTAATGGAAATAAGTTTCTAATCTACTTGTACAAAAGATCACAAGCATCAAAAAAAAGAAAAAAATATAAAGGAAAAATATCTTTTTGGGCCAATTACATAGTGCACCAAGATAGATGACTAGCCAAGCTTTATATATCTAAATTAGACAAAACTTAGCGTATAGCCAGAAAAGTATACACATCTTTGGAATGACAGCAAGATAAAACAACTACAAGAAAATAGTAAGGAAAATAAAAAGTTTTGATAAAACTACAAGAAGCAAAGAGACAAGAAATTAGAAAACTTTAGAAATAAGAAAAGAAAAATATAAAAGGAAGATAAAGACCAAAAGCTATAGATAAAAGATTTTTAGGATCTGACAATGCTAAAAACTAAGAGAATAAATAATAAAAATTATTATTGTTCTCAAAATGAAAATCAATAAACAACTAGTTATAACAAACAATAGACACAAGATAACTATCGATTAGCAGATATAAAATAGAAACAAAAAAATTTTAATAAAGAAATAGAAAGAAATAGAAGAAAATAGAAGTATTTAGAACAAAAAAGAAAAATTGATCAACTGATATAGAAATTAAGCACAAACAATTACAAAATAGACAAGAAATGTAATTTTGCTATTTTTAAAGAAAAAATAACACAATTAGCTATAATGAAAAAATCAGATGATACATGCAGGAAACAATTTCAACTGACAATATGATTACTAGAATTGGAAATTTATAGACAATTAAAACAAATAGAAGCTAATTTTTGATAAATTAGCATATAAAGTTTAGGGACTTCACTTTTTAAGAGGAGAAAACAGACAAAGAATTTGTTATCAATAGAACATTGTAGAATTTTTTTATTTTTAAAAACTCCAGAATCTTGAGAAACAGTGCTTTAATAGCCCAAAAGAGAAATAGATAAAGCTATATAATTATAGTGTAATTTAGTAAACAAAAACTTGTTTGTTATTTTTAAAAGACAAAGACTCATTATATCGAAAGTATATGAGTACGGAAACATTTGCAAACTGCAGAAGTTATGCAGCACATTAGAACAATCTTGTATAACTCCTTAAGTACAAACTTTATTTAAATTAATTACATACAGCATTTTTACAAAGTAAAAATTTTAAGGCAAGAAAAATGTTACAAAGTAGATTTTTAGTATAGATTTTATTAAACATTATTTAGTTATTTTTAGTTATTATTATTCAAAATATTTGTATTTTTATATAGTTAAAATATTAGATATATTTATTATATTATTATATATTAGTTTTATATACAGTATTATTAGATAGAATATTATATAGCAATAATATAGAAATATTTTGATTGGCTATTGGAAGTGTAGCACAGTCACATGACCTCACATGACCTCAGATAATATATGGTTATACAAGAGAGTACTTTGGATTACACAAAGAAGTAACACAAGAAAGTAACACAAGTTTTTCTAAGTTTACCTACATGAAGTTCCTCAAGTTTCTCTACATAAATACAAAATCTTCAAGTTTCCCTTCACCAAGTTCCACCTCACAAACAATAAATAAAATATAAACAAATTGAGTAATATTTATATTCTTCTAATTTCTCCCTGTACAATCCTTCAACTTCCTCCAACACAATTCACCAATTTCCCCTACTAATGTTACTCATCTCCCAATATCCCCTTAGTGTACCTTTTCTTTGGATAGAAAAGATATATAAAGAGTGACTTTTCCTCTTCCTGCCAATTCTATAAGTTTCTATACTTTACTTAGACTTTGTTCTCTTTATATCCTTCTTGTAAATATAATATTCTCCTTCTAGGGTAATTTTTACAGACAAGGTTTATCCTGTGTTCTTGTATGAAATAAAGTTATTCTATATACTGTTACTATCTCGAACTATTTGCCTTCTGCTGTGTAATTAAGTGAACAACTACACATTCACCCCATATATATTTGCAAAAGTCAATTACTGCATTGGATAATCTTGTTACTTGGTTGTATTTTTTAAAAAGGCTACAACCCTGTAACAATATAATATTTTTATAATATAATTTTGATATATTTAATTATATTTTATTTTAATTGTATTGTATTTGTGTAGTTAGACTTATAACTGTAAAATGACAATTTTTAAATTATACAAAATTATTATAATTATTAGATGATTTCTATTTATATACTAGTGTATGAAACACAGGTATATAGAAAGCCAATTAGGTTATACAATCAGATGTAATGTCAAATTATTGCTTTCTTTAAAAAATAGTTTATAACTCAAAATTTTGCTTATGAAATCATCTTTTTAATATTAATTAAAAAAATTCCTTGTGAAATTTTAGTATAAGCTATTCACCCTGCTCTGTTCTAAGCCCACCCTTACTCTAACCTTAGATAGTGCTTAACTTTTCATTTATTCAAACTGTTTTGATTTATACATTACACAGATTTGCAAATTAATATCTGTGTACAATATACTAATTATTATATTATTAAAAAATTTAAAGTTTCTGCTAAGTAACTACTTAGCAGCAACTTTGAATTTTTTAATAATTAATATTTTTGTATAATTTAAAAATTATTATTTTACAGTTATAAGTTTAACTACACAAATACAATACAATTAATTAATAATTCTTCAGTGAACTGAAAAATTCTCATAGTATAATGCAATGCGGTTCTATAAATAAATTATATAGATAGAAATATAGAGTTTTTTAAAAAAATGTAGCATTCATTTAAGAAAAACTTTTTTTTACTAAGTAAATCATCTTTGAGCTTCTAACAAAAGTTGTAAAGCTCATTAAGATACATCTAATTGTAATAAAAATATTAAAATTAGTTTGGTAGTTCTTGAGAAATCTTTAAAAAACATTTTGTTAAAATATAAAATTTCTTTAAAGAAATTGATTTTTTTAAAGAAGATTTTATATAGTCAGTAAAATGTTTTTAAAGATTTTTCAAAAACCACCAAGCCAATTTTAATATTTTTAATATTATTAGATATGTTTTGATAAGCTTTACAACTTTTGTTAGAAGCTCAAAAGTGATTTACTTAGTAAGAAAAGTTTTTCTTAGATAAGTACCACATTTTCATTTTGAGTAATTTACATATAAAACTGTGTTGTATTATACTATAATTATTCTTTAGTTTACTGAAGAATCGTCTATTAAAATAAAATATAATTAAATATATCAAAATTGAAAATTTGGCTTAGGCCGCAAATAAACTAGTCTAAGTTTCTTTTATTGCTATCATTAGATATGCAGTTTAAGTTGTAATTCTTTTCTGTATAAAAGATTTTAATTAAATTTCAATAAAGACAAAGACATGGTCTCACTATTAATAATCAAAAAAAATTAAAAATATTTAATTTATACCAGAGATATTGATATCTAGAGTGCTATATCTCAAAAACTTAAATAAGAAATATAGTCAGGTATACTAAGTAAAAATGTTCAGAACCTTCAAAAACCTTTGTATAATCTAAATTTGGACCACTATATCTCACCTTATTTTAGTATAAAACTGCATCCTAACTCTAATTTTTAATAAAAACTATTATATTTCAAAAATATAACTAAGAAACAGGGTCAGATATACTAAGTAAAAATGTTTAAAACACCCCAAAACCTTGTATAACTTAAAATTTAGACTATTATATCTGATCTCTATTTTGGTATTAAACTGTACTCTAACCCTAAATTTTAGCAGAAAACTATTTTTATAATAAATTTGAGGTAGATATCAATATCTCCTGATATAAAATATATTTTACATCAAAATTATTTTATAAAAATATTATATAAATATTTTAATTCTATTTATATGATTATATTATTATTGTATATTAAATATATATATATATTTTTTTTATCTTCACAATATCACGAAAAAATGAATTTTTATTAGGTATATTAGTAGTTAACGAAAGTACATGCTAGCTATATCTGCACCTTTTTAGTACCTAATTAAGTAGCTATCTATTACTAAGATCTATATTAGATGCCGTACCTATAACCCACTATTACTTAAGCTATCCAATTAAACTCTCTGATATTCTCCATTCTGCATCACCATCTAAATTACACCAATCCATAACCTCGTGCTGCTTTATTGAAGACTACCCAGATCGACATGTGCTACACTACTTGTGCCCTAATTTAACAGATAACCTAATAAGGTTCTCATACTTATCAGATTACCTTAGAGGGGGTGTAATATATACCTCCTAATCTTTCTATGTTCTACACATTTCTAGACTAGGCCTTTTTAATAACTTATGCCGAGTCTAAGGACAAGTACTTGTGAGCTGAGGCCACTACAGTTACCTACTACTGCCCTTGTAGAGTTTACCCAAACTCCGATACCTACTTTATAGACTCCCTCCCATATCTCCAGAAACCGAAACTCCCAATCTGATGGTCCGGAAAAGTAGAACCCTTCCTCCGGTTATCTGACAGGAGTGGTGCTTATTTCACTGACAATCATTTCGTTGACAGCCCATTTCACTGACAGTCAATTCACCGACAAGTTTATTCTACTGACAGTTATTTCACTGACAATCATTTTATCAACAAAGTAATTCTGGTTATTTCATTAAGATCAGATTAGAATTAGAGTTAAGGTTAGTGCAATTTTTTAAAAAAACTTGTCAGTAAAATAAGCTGTCGTTGAAATAGTTGTCGTTGAAATAA
>CAJVPZ010002598.1:0-12179 GCA_910592135.1 Racocetra fulgida | reverse complement strand
TACTGGGGTTTGGGTGAACTTTGTAAAGGCACAGAGTAGGTAACAGTAGTAGAAATAAAAAGTTGCAAATACTTGGCTGTAGCCTAGGCATAAGTTACCGAAAACCTAGGTGATATATATGTGGGATATAGACCACTCTAGTAGGTTTATCACAAGGATAAAGTAGTCCTAAGGGGCCTTAGTGGCAGTTCCTCTTTGGAAAGAATATCTGATAGCACTAAGTTAATTAGAGGGTTTAATTGGGTAACTCAAGTAATAGTAGATTACAGATATAGCATCTAGTGTAGTACTTAGTAATAGGAAACTACTTAATTAGGTGTTCAAAAGGTGCAGATATGATTAGAATATATCCTCATTAATGTAACAAAGTTAGGGTAGCCTATACGATTGCCCTGGCATTTGATCCAAAGTTTAATAAAATGTGCCAGACCCCAAAGTGGTCATTTTAACATTAAAAAAAAAAATTTAATTTAAATATTTGAAAGTTTGGATATTACTGTTCTAGTATTATTAATTTAAAAAATTTATTAACTAGTAGATTTTTTTTTTATAGTTAAAGTTAACCTTTTTGGCTTGTAAAATTATGTGATGCTATTTTTAAGAGAGCTTCAAATAAGTATATTGAAACTCTCTGATTTAAGTTTCTATATTAATCCATTAATCTTACTCAGAATATATAATATATTAGTCAGTTCAAGTTTTAAGATTATTGCAAGCTACTTAATCAATTTATCTTCAAGGTTATTACTTGCTAGAGCAGTCTGATATCCACTATTACTGTATTATCTAATCTATTTTGATAGCTTATATTGAGTTTAAAAACAAGTATCATTACCTATTTAGCTCTTGTAAAGTTTGCTCAAACTCTGATACTTTCTCTTCAAAACAACCTGGTACCTTTCTTTTCAATACTCTTTAGCTAGTTTCTCAGATTACTAATTCAGATAGCCTGAAAGGGATATTAGTTTATAATATCAGCTGATTTTTTTTCTTTAATTAATACTTAAACCAGTAACCTGGTTGGTAGAGCAACTTGCTAAATATTCTTGTTATATTTAGTTAACTAGTCTTAGGTAAAGCCTATTCAAATAAACAAGTTTATATTACTTTTCTACTCTGATTTTGCCAAGCAAACATCCATCTTTTTGATTTCTTGGATTAATATGATCATGAAAACTTATTTTGGATTTGTATAGCCTAATACAGCTTGCATACCTTTGTTTAACTTATGCATTGCACAAATGCTTTATAATCTTTTAATCTTGTTAGTACTATCAAAGTTACAAAAATTTTGTTTCAACCAGGATTGTACAAATAACATATCAGTAGTTTTATTGAACATCAGACATTTCTGAATTATCCTATATAATATCTGATGTCTAATGAGATATAGTTAAAGTTACCACCAGACAATATTTGATAAAATTGAATAGGACAATTCGGATAATTGTTCAATATCTAGTAATATGTCTGATGCTAATTAATGTTTTCATTATCATTATCATTAGCTCTAAAAGTTGTATTTAGTAGGTCTTGAAAATTATAATTTTCTTGTAATAGAAGTTTTACATATCTATTATCAGATTTACTATCAAGAGATTTATTTTTACAATTTGGTCATTTTGTCTAAAAAAAATTTACAATATAAAGTGATCTAACAAATAAATTAGAAAATTATAACGAATTAAGCCAAGATTTGCCTGAAAATTCAAATTTTAATTACCATTATCAAATATATTTATCAATTAATGCTTACCCATCATTCTCACTATATAACATTAATTAAATTGAAGTTAACTTTAAATCTACTTATTATGTGTAATTGAATTCTCTAACAAATTCATATTGAAACATTAATTTGGAATCGATTTTGACATGCAATATAAATATAAATAAAAGTAGTTATAGTAATAAAACTAATCACAGGTTAAGATTGTTACAGCTAATCTATTGCATACAATGCAATTTGATTGGTTGACTGTTATGTGGTAGATTAAATGGCCAATTATATAGTAAGAAAGTTATCTGATATCCGATCCTATGTCTATTGCTTTTTATTAAACAATTTAAACACCAGACATTGGACAGGTTTTCATTGTCCAAATTCTATTCATGCCAATCTAGTTTCAACCAATTATTGAAAAACAATAGCTGTTATACAAGCAGAATATTTAAAATTTTACTATCAATAGATTTTGAATTCCTATCTACTAACATATTATTTGAAGGTGACAACTTAATCACTTTACTAAGTCACAACACTCTTTAGCTAATAATTATAAAATTAGATATAATATAAAAAAATACAAAAATTAAACCAAACCAAACTTGCTTATAAAAGTTATGTTATTTATTATTTTATTTTTTTTATTATGATATATTTTAATTAGGTCTTTATATATAATTTTAAATTTTTTACCTTTACTCTCTTCTAAAAAATCACCTGATTTTTGTTATCTCTCTAACTTAATATTCTATTTATTAAATTACATTCTGCATACTAACAAAAAATTTTGTTATAAACTCTTTCCAATGATCCCTCAGTCAACAACAAAATAGCCAAACTACAGTAAATGATATAGAAAAAAGACTAAGTAAACACAACAATATTCTTGGTTTTGCAGAAGCAAACTTGTTGACAAAGCCTACAATACATAAAACACCAAGGAGCAGGCATACAATATATTATATTTTATCTCAAATTACTATATACTGTATCTAAATACCATATTTCGCATATAAACCACCCGGGATCTCTTACATTTCACCCTCTTATTTAATTAGTAAAAAAAAGAAAATTATTAGTAAAAAATCACGTGGGGTCTACTATAAACGGGGTGGTTATATGGCGAAATACGGTACTTTACAAAAAATTATATAGTTAAATAATATTAAGATTTATTTAGTATTTACCGGAGATAAAATTCACCATATGTTTTTATTATTATATAATTTATAAAAAATTTTATTACAATTTTAAAGCTAAAATTAAACTTAGGGTTAGGTCTAAGGCTTAAATTAAGGTAGAGGTTAGGGGTTTTTGTAGAATGCTAGATATTTTTAATAGTATACCAAATACCAATTATCAGTGCCGTTTTTGAGAAACAACATACCCGGTGAATTTTACTTCCGGTGAGCGTTAAGATTTATGTTTAAAAAAATATGTATCGTATATAGGTGGAAATAGGATTTAAGTTGATTCGGAATTTTTAAGGTTAGGGTTGGAATTTTTAGTATATAATTATTCCGCTCTAATCTAAGTGGATTCAGAACCCTATTATTTGTTGTTCTAGTTCCATCCCATTTACAACATATATAATATGCAATTATTGCTAAAAATCTTAATAAAGTTTCACTACGTAGCGCTAGTAAGACTGCCAAAGTTAAAAAAAATACAACGTACATAAAATTTTTTTTTTTAAAACAAAAAATCATAATAAAATTGATTTAATATGAAAGTAAAAATTATCACTGTTTTAATTGAAATTTAGAGCTTAATTAGAGTAAAGGTTAGGGTTTTTTAAAGGACTAAATGTTTTTATTTAGTGTACCAAATACCCAATTGACAAACCGTTTTTGAACATAACCGGTGAATTTTATCTTCGGTGAGTCAAAATAAAATTGGTATAAATCTTTTAAACAAATTTGTTTAGACTTTAGAATTAAAATTGGGCTTAAAGATTATATTTTAGAGCACTGAGTATTTTTATTTTGTATACCAAACACTAATTACTAACTATATATATTTTGAAATATTATACCTGCCAAATTCATCTCCAGTAAGTATATTAAGTTATTCTTTTAAATAAATTTTAGCTTTTTAGAGAGTGGATCTAATCTAAATTATCACAAAAACTTGCATACAGTTCCTACGTACAATATAGAGATGAAAAATTAAATGGGTGTTTCCAAGTGAAACCCGGGAAATTTGATATTATTCATTATAGTAATTTATAGTTAGACTTTTTGGTTTTCTCAAATATTTTTCTTAATTACTAATTATGCGGCCATTGGATAGTTCCCAATGATTCAACAATGCATTCCGAGTTAAGCGAACAATGAATATATATTTGGAGTATTTATAATATGATAATTGCGTCAATGAAACGTTTATCTATGCAAAAAAATTATTGTATATATACTTGCGTACGCCCAAGTTAAAATTTTCTTATTGAATATATAACGTATTAACGGCGTAAACAAATCCTGTTATGTGAAAAATCAGAGTATCATCAAATTTGATGCAATTAATAAGATATTTTTTGTTTCCTCCAATACGTTAAAGCACATATTATACACCCGTTTAAACTTCATGACCTGCAAGAGAATGCACTGATCGAAATTAAGAATGTTGCACAATAATCCAATGTCATATTACAAAACCAAACATGATAAAGTATAGCAGAACACACATGCAATTATAAAACATAAGACTAAGATTTGCAATAAATCTAAAAAAAAAATATTTCTATGTTAAACATACACCTGACTACATAAACCAACTGGTACAAGAAATACAGACATGCTTTTTTTCGCATATACATAAAACAAAGTTTGTATACATGCTAAAATGGAAGTGGATAATAGAAGGATAGGGGATGTTGATAAATAAAGCCCAAAATGCGTGATTTGCGCGGAATCGAGGAATTTTGCAAAACATGCGAGAGAAATACAGATTGAATAAGTCTAACAAAAAATACAATATATATATAAGATCGATCAATTGTTTTCAAAGTTTCAAGCACGACAAAAATCTCCCCTCCTTCTACCCAAACAGAATAACACTATCACCAACTCTGAAAAGAAAAGGGGAAATAAAAACGCATAAAGGAAAAAAAAGCAAGCACATCATATCGCACATACAGACAGAAACACTATTATAAACAAGGAAAAAACTATGATTCACAAAGACTAATAAAACAGATAGTAATTATAACAAATATACTTAAAAGTAAATTCATAATTCATAAGGTTGTAAAAACCTTGCCTTACGAATCAACTAAAAGTAGAATAAAACAATACCATTACGATACTAAAACAGATCCAGATTCGGAACCTGCACCAGCCGTTACCGTCGTTGGCGTTGCTTCACGATTTGTTGATCTCGCTATGTTATCTGTAGAATGAACGAAATTTGTTGAGCGGGAACGATGCACATTTAGTCCCGAAGATGTGCTAGCGGTAGATGTTGTTTGACCATTAGAAGTTGTGCTATCAGAATCACCGTGACTGTGTCGTTCCATACACCACCATCGATGTCCTTCACTCCATGCTTTTGACTGACAGGCCTTAGAACAATATTTAGCCTTACGACACCTCCGACATTTTGCAAATTCTCTTGGAAAACTCTCCCACTTGCCACAAGCCATATAAGCACACTGACGAATTCCGCCACGTTCTTCATCTTTACGACAGGCATTGCGCATAATAACACCAGCCCAATATTGAATTTCACCAGGATGAAGACGATGAGTGAATTTTTCCACAAGAGAAAATACATTATGAGGTGGATAAGCATTGTGGAATGTAGCGCGTAAATGAGGATACTTTGAAAGATAGGCTAGCAATTGAAGAGATAAGAGAATATCTTCTTCACGATAAAGGACGTCAATTTCTAAAGTTGATTGAGTAGTCGGATTAGTTGGTGGTGTATTGTTGGGTGTCGGAGTTGTTCGTATGCTTGGAGTTATGTTTGTACCATTTGTACCAGTCATTGCTGATGGTAACTGTGGTACTGTTGTGGTTAAAACAGCTTCTTCATTATCTGCAACCGAACCCCAAGATGCCACATCTGATCTTGCATCATCAGACGATCTTATATCATAAGTTGTCGTAACATTTGCTAAAAACCTATTCGTGGATGCGGCAGCTGTTGAAATCACAGATTGCATATTTGATGAACCAACATGAGAGATGTCAGAATCGTCAGTTTGATAATCAGAAGGAAAAATGGATGTTGAATTAGGTGAGTGAGGATAAGATGTTAGAGGTTGTTCAGATTCATCAGACATCTGAATAAGATTCGACGCGTTACCATTTTCTAAAGCTCCAACGAAAGCAGTCGTAAGAGGAATTTGCGGGGATGGCGATCTCGTAATTAAAGGTGGATTTTGAGATGGCAGCAACTGTGCTGCGAGCAATTGCTGTTGTTGTTGTTGTTCTTTTTCCAGTCTAACATGATCAAGTGCCCTTAAAAAATTGTCCAATACAGTTATGATAACCGGTACCATACCAGCATCCACAACTCTCGTTCTAATAGCCTCAGAGCCACGTACACCAACGTTCGCAACACACTGAAATGCCATAGACCATTTCCAACCACTTCTTTTATCATTAACTTTAGTAGTTTTCAATATACGAACCAAGCGTTCTAGTCCGCCGTCCATCGTAAGAATCTCTCGGATGCGTGGGGAAGTACTCGTTAAATAGGTAAGATGTGTAAGGGAATTGATTAGAGGTAAGATGGCCGTGCAGTCGAGAGCTCTACGGTCATATAGAGCAGATGTAATACAAACAGAAGCACGGTTTTGTGAAGGAAAAGAAAAGTTTGATTCTCTCATGGTTGATCGTCAAATAAAAACTTGAATAATTCAGGTAAAGTTTGGTTATATGATTAGAAAAGTCTTGGTGTGTTTCGAGTTGAGGAACTAGGGGTTTTTATAAGTTGGGACAGTGGAAGTATTAGACTTACTACTACAGCTTCCTAAAACCAAGCTGTTTTTGATAAAATAAAATAAAAAATTATATAGTTTTAGTTATATTTTATCGTATTAACTAATCACCAATGTTACCGGGATGAAGCACGTTTTGGTTTTTTTTGAGACAGTAGTTCACCAAGATCTATTCTTTGACAGAAAATATGCCCTCCAGGCGAGAGCGTCAATGAAACTTAAGGTGATGAGCTTTAGAAATGGAAAAGCTTTCGAGAGTTTAAAGGGGGAATATAGTCTTTGTTTGCTAATATATGTCTGCGCCTGCTCAATATGGTTACACGTACTTCATGGGTAGATTAGTGGCGCAGCAGATCGACGGTCGGAATTAGGGTTAGAGTTAGACATCAAGCTTACATCAAGCTAGGAGGAGATATATAGTAAAATCGCATTTCCGACACTTTTACTTAGTGCATCAAGACCGCAATTTTCTCGTGTTTTTGTCTTTGTCTGTTCGTTCGGAATAATCCGGGACAATATCAGGTAGGTGCCAGGCTTTAGACGACCCCCGGAATTAGTATATCGATAAAAATTACGCACTATATAGATTATTTATTCCTACTAGCAAAATAGCCAGGCAAAACTTATTCAGAGCTAGACAAAATTAATGCCGGCCTATTCCGATCTCATGCGATCGAATATTTTCGCGTGATTATATATCATGTGATAATGTGCCTCGTCTTTAGCTTTATTCATGTATGTACGTACATACATAACCTCGAAGTTCCATTAATGTATTGTGGACAAACTAACCTTTTAGGCCTTCCGGACTGTCGTGTTAAAACACTATAATTATGGTACTTTAGCCTTTTTATGTTTAATTTACGCTGATCTACCCAAATCTTTTATTGTTATTCTGGTAGCACTGCTTATAATAGGGGTAGAGGCGAACCAAGCATGACCACCAAATAATTTAATCGATATGGAGATTAAAATTATCTAACAAATACTGTACCCTTAACAAATATGATTCAACATTATTAACTGGTTAATAAATTAAAAAACTCAAAAATTATAACGATGATTTTTGAAGTAATTATGCAAATTCAGCCTAACGCTAAGTGATTTCAGGTTTTAAAAACTTAACGTTAAGCAGTAACGGAATTTAACGTTAATATAACTAAATATTGGTCTTCCCATTTATCAACTATATTAGGCCATACAAACTTAATAAATTGGTTCTCATAACTTAAAATTTTTATAAGTGACCCGTCAACCCGGTATGTTCAAAAAATTATATATAAAAATTTTTTATAGATTTTTTAGAACAACTCACCTGGATAGTAAATATACTTAAAATTTTTTTTAAAGCTTTGTAAAATTGATCCGGCCGGTTACGAGAACCAATTTATTAAGTTTATATAGCCTTAATATAACAAATTAAAAAAAAATTTAAACTTAACTTTAAAAAAATATATATTTAAAAAAAATAAATTGGCGATGTAAATTATATGATATCATATGATTTGTAACGTGATTACTTGGGTTCCGCATGGGCCGGTTTATCCATGGAGCATCCATGGATTGGTACTGCATGAGCCGATCTTGGTCTTAAAAATTTGGATCCAGATCCAAAAACCCATGGGTAATCATATTTAGTGATGCTCCCAATGAATTTTTGAGATACGACAAATTATGGTTACACTTATTTGTAGCTTAATAAAAGTTACGACATGATCGTAACCGTAACTTTCAAAAAATTCATTGGGACGATTCTACTGCATATTTAATCTGACTGACCAAAATTATAGGTGTATCTCTATCATTGACATCAAAATTACGAACTCGAACTTGTTTTAATAAACAATTTGGATCCATGGATCGTATCATTTATGGGCTGGGCTTGGATCTATCCAATCAAATATGGGATTGGAATATCCAACCCCTAGTGATTATAGTCATCAAATATTATTTCGATAATTCGAATTGCACACTGATTGGCCAATTTTTTATTCTAATTGGTCAGGCTAAAACTTTAAAATCACATGGATTTTTTTCTGCATTCTGACTGGTTCATTTGTAGTCAAAAATTTTTGACGTACACCCTATCAGGTGTGTTAGAGTTACTCCTTTGATACAGTTAGGATTAGTGGTTTATATAGACTGGAACCCCATTGGACGCCCAGATTCTTCCAGAGTTCCAGTGAGGGAACGTTTTCTCACTGGAATGTATTCGTTTGATTGGCTAATTTAAATGTGACCATTCACCAATCAAATTAATTAAATAAATATGAATAACCCAACGCCTCCGTCATGTAATATTATAAACCCAGCAATAAAATGACAGCGTTTTATAGGTAAGAATGGAGCCTTATGTATTAGTGTATTAATTCTAAAGTTTAATAAGAAGCGGCAAAGTATAGTAACTAGTGTAAGTAGTTGAGGCCTAAACTATCGACCAAGTCGATGTTATAAAAATCGGCCTAGCAGGCTTAATCGACTAACGATATAGGTGTGATTTTTGATCAACCAAATTGATCAAAGAAATTCAAGATGCAAGTATTAAGATTAAAAATCCACTTAAGTAGATTCTGAATTCACAGAACTCCGAAATCTACCTTAAACATATGGGGTGAGTCAGTAGAAATGCACCAATCTTTTTTAATGAATCTTAGAACAAAAATAACTCAACAAAGCTTAATTAAATTTAATACAATTTTTTTTAAAATAAATTTTACAAGTTTATAAAATTAATTTAAAAAATTTTTATTAAATTTGCCTAAGTTATTGCTGAGTTATTTTTGTTCAAAGATGTAAAAAAATTTACTTAGAAAAAATTTGGTATGTTTCTATTGACTCATCCCTATATATTGTTGATTTGGAGTTCTATAAAGTAAATATAAATAGTGAATAAATTTAGAACATAGTTGACTTTATTTTTATTACTATAAATTCTTGAAATAATAGGTATCTGCATGCTATTATAAATACCTGCATACTATTTCAAATATGCCCATAGGCAGTTTTCGAATATATTAGTAAATTCTGAATAGGAATGTTAAGTAGTTTACAAAAAACTGGTTCAGGTAGTATTGAATTATGATGTTATATAAATGATATGATTTATATGATTTGTCATATAACAATCTTATATAAAGCATTATATATTAATAATATAACATGATTTTCTATTATATAACATGTGATTTTTATGATTCTATATCAGATAAATTATCATATAACATTATGATATTGTCATCATCCAATACTGGGTTCAGGTGTATCTAGGACCAAACTTTTTAGAGCCAGTCTGAAATTAGTTCAGATAAAAGTAAGTCATGAATAATTTTTTTATAATTCGGCAATCCTGCCTCTATTTATTTGAGATTAAGCTATTCAAGAATTATACATTTCTATATTTCAAGACCTATACTTTCTATCTGTAGCTATTGCTAATCTAACTGAAATAGAGACTCACCCTCGACTTTTTATCGTCCAGGTGCGATCTGCTTTAGTAGATCTTGGCCTCTTTCCGGATCCTTAACTCACTAAGAATTTATTCCCTTTGGTCACTGGCTGGCATCTATCCGCCATATCAAGACTGCCAACTTTCTCTTCTAAATTTTTCCTTCTTCTCAAGGGGCATGAGATGAAAAGTGGGAAGTTTAAAAACAACTAAACGAAAAAGAAAAAACAGAAAAGAAAGAGAAAAAGAAACAAAAACAAAAAGAAAAAACAAAAACACAGATGTCGAAAAAAGAAAAACATAAAGAAAAAAGTGAAAACAGTATGATAGCACTCATTATGCCTGTGCTAAGGCCTAAAAAATTATACATTAATTACAACTATTAATATATCTCAATTGTAAAGCATTACTTTATCATTAAGAACTCGTTCCGAACATGTCACTCAATTTGGGTATCTCTTAAATGGGGCACCAGTCTTCTTCCCATATCGTAGCACTGTATTCGATAAACAAAACAAACACGTGATTGCATTCTACTAAGTTCGTCCGAATTAGGTAAGTATAAACAATACTGATCTTTTGTAGGGAGTAAGCCAAATCGTCTACTTTTTTCGAAAAATTTGGATATTCGGCAAAAGGCGAGAGAGGAGGAAAGATCCATTATACCAACCAAAGAAGTGTGTATTCTTTTATTAAAATCATCAGCAATCTAGACCTATCCATGCACAGGACTAAGTTTTTTCAGTGAGTAATAAACTCTAAGCTTGTCGACAAGTAGCGTATAAGAACTACTTCTAAACAACAAGTGCCGTGCCTGCAATAAGTGATAAACTCTGAAGCTATTAGTAGGTAGCATATGAGAACTATCTCTAAATAATAGCTGCTGTTCTTATAGTCCCTCTTTCTGCATCTCATAGGCTAGTCCAGATATTTTTGTTTTTTTTCCAATAAAAGTTTTTTGGAAAATTTTGGTCCAAGTGATCGTTGGAAAGAGTTAATTGAGTTTATTTGTCATGAATAATTTTGAAATTTCTCTTTTAAAATTATCTATATTATATATTTTACTGTTAGATTATACCTATATCTAAGAAGCAAAGTTGATAATAGAGTTCAATAGAGTCTAATGGAGCTGTGAATAAAACTAATGAAGCTCTGAATAAAGTTAATAGATACAGTCGTTCTCCTCTACAGTTACCTTCTATATAGTCACATCCTCTTTATAAGCACTATTTTTTGAAAAATTATTGGCAATTTACTTATTAATAAAACCTTTATATAATCACAATACTATTAAAATTTTATAATCACATCTTTTTTATGTAAAACAAACTGCATGATTATGGAGGAGGACGACTATACTAGTTTTTTGAGCTCTATTTATATAATTATTGAGCTTCATTGGCTTTATTGTCGACCCTGCTAAAGGATATAGCAACTCAGTAAAGTTTGTAAGTTATCACACTTTTGAATAAAAACAATAAAAGATTTTACTAACTTTATATAATCAATAATAATAGAATTAATAATAGTTTTGTATAAAAATATTAAAATTTAAAATCAATTTAACAAATGAATTGATAAAAAAAGAAATATTATAAATGCAAAGTATATAATATTTAAAAACATATATTAATAGCAAATAAAATTTTTAATATAAATAAAAATGAAAACAACTAATTTCAAATGATTTTTTACAACTAGAAACAAATTAAATCAGAATCTCTATTCATTTTTCTTTTTTTTGCTTTGAAAATATTATTCAATATTATTGAAAATAAAGATTTTTATACTTTTTTTAATAAAGCTTGTTCTTTTTTATTTTTTTATTTTTATTTTTTTTATTTTGAATTTGCTATATACATAATAAGATTAGTATCAAGATGATATTAATTTTGAACTATCTATTATATCCTATATAACCACCTAAATGTAGCAAAACACCTCTTAATTTCTATTTGTAAACTAATTTTTTTTTATTTTTTTTTATTTTGAATTTGCTATATACAGAATAAGATTAGTTACAGATTGTATCAAGATGATATTAATTTAAACTATCTATTATA
>CAJVPZ010002597.1:0-12179 GCA_910592135.1 Racocetra fulgida | reverse complement strand
TAACTTAACCGGATCGGCCGAAAAATCATTCGGTCAATTTTTATCAGGTGTTCCAGGAATTATGAAAGTAGCAGTAAAAAAATTTTTGACTATATTTACTATCCGGGTGAAGTTTTTTTATAAGTTTATAAAAATTTTTATATGCTTTTTTATATATAAAATTTTTGAAAATAAAATTAAAAGCCGGGTTGCCGGGTCATTTTTCAAATTTTATGTTGAGAACCAAAAAATTAACTTTGTATGGCATTATAGTTTATTATAACTTTATTTTTCATATTATAAAGATATCAAATCTCAGTAATGAGTCTACCTTTTCCGTCATTACTTTCAATCTTACTTTCACCTTTGCCATGTTGTTTATTCCCAAATATTTGCTCTATTGTTTCCTTATCTCTTTTATATTCCTTTCCTTCTCTAATACACTTTTCTCGTTCTGCTTCAACTTCATGTCTCAAAATTTCTAAGACGGTCGCGCCTTGTTGGGGCAATGAGTTTACATATGCAATATAAAAATAAAGTTTCTTTTCCGTCAAGAAAACTTTTTTTTTATATTTATCTTTTGATTTCAAAAGATTCTTTTGTAAGTGATTACTTGAAGCTGTAGCTATGGATGTTTGTGAAATAGCCTGCTGCGACTGAAAAAGTCGATGGAGCTCTGAGAGTGCAGCAAGCACAATGTCCATAGATGTAAGTAAACAAACAATATCACCTAAGACTAAGAATATCGATATTCAATTAACCGCAAAATTTTTGTGTAATAGTGTTAAACTTTCTAAGGATACTGTACGTACGTACGTACATAACTTTAGCGTTGCCAACAAAATTACGTATGATTAATCATCACATATATCTTATATGTATTGTACGTGAATTAAAAAAAAATTACTAGTGCCGGTAGTTATTTCCTTGTGACGGTTAAGATTACGTAATTTTGTTGGCAACGCTAGACTATCTCCATAAATAATAAACGTCAATAACTTAACCGGATCGGCCGAAAAATCATTCGGTCAATTTTTATCAGGTGTTCCAGGAATTATGAAAGTAGCAGTAAGAATTTTGCGAAATTTGACCCGGCCGGGTTATGAAAACCAATTTATTAAATTTGTATGGCCTAATATAGTCAAAATCATTTTGTTTAATTACTAATTATAATGTGAAAATTATGTGGTATACTAAATCGGTAGGCTAAACTGCAATAAATACTAATGTTCTATAATATTATAATACATGAATATTTTTAAAAATGTCCAACAAGATATCTTCCCAAAGAAAACAGTGATGCACTAGTCCAATATTCCATTACCTAATTGAAGATTTTAACATTAAATATAAATATGTATATATAGTGTTTCAAATTGTTTAGAAAAAATTATATTTTATTGTTCCATTGTCAATATTGTGTATTATTAATTAGACAGTCTTTCACGATAGTGCGTTTCACAATAAGGGTTTCCTTCATGAATATAATAATACGAACTATTAAAAGGCATTCTACAAGCCTAATTTATAAGGATTATTAATAAACATTCGCCTACTTTAAAGAGAAAATTAATAGAAAAATAATCAAACCTTGCAAACAAAACATTCACGGTGCCACATTCCATCTAGAGCATTTGTGAATTCACCTCTGATAGGTTCTTGACATCCTTTGCATTTAGGTGCTGGTTTTGTTAAATTCACGATTAATAAAAAAGAAATTTTTAAGTTATATAACAAATTTGAAAAGATTATTTGTAAAATAGGTATAATTACCAAACTTTTTAATCCAATCTTTTTCACAATACGGGAATCCATCATGAACCATAAACCCACCAGATTCGAATGGATTACCACATTCACGGCAAAAGAAGTGTCCCTGATGCCAGGACTTTCCAAGTGCGTTGATAAAGGGCTTTTTGTTTTTGAAAAAAGTCAATAATGTTAAAAATTTTTTTGTTAAAATATTAAATAATAACTTACCCCTTCGATAGTGTTACCACAATGTCCACATTTTGGACTGAACAACTCGTGATAATCCAAGTGGCAATAAGGATAACCATCCTTTTCAAAAAATGCAACATATTCCAAAGTAATCCCACAGTGCTTACAGTTGAAATGTTCCGGATGCCATCTCTTTCCCATTGCATTTAATACTTTACCAATAATTGCTTTTCCACATCCGGCACAATCTAATGAAGGAGTTAAGGAGATAGGTCGACTATTCCGTCGCTCTTGAGTTATAGGTATATTGTTTTCTGATGGTGTAACAGAAGGCTCACTAGCGGTAATTGGAGATTCATTAGACGGTCTGGGTGAATCCAATTTATTATTTGATTTTAGCGCTGCCGATAAGACGTAATCCCCTTGTGCATCTTTATAATTAGAAATATTGGCGATTGGGTTTGTTTTTTTTTGTATTAGCGTCTTCTGGATTAACTGATGAATTATTAGGTTTAAGGGAAAGTTTGGTTTCCAATGGATATGAGAGATCGTTCACGATATCATCGATATTCCTATATTGGGTCTTTTTTTCGGTTTCATTAGAAGATGATGCAGATGATGTAATCGAAGAGGTTTGCGTGGATGGTTTTTGAGTTAACTCAGGAATTGTGTCTGTTGCTTTAACGGTTTGGGATAATTCTACTGAATTTTCATTATTATTATTAATGTGTGAATTGATCAAACTATTATAGTTCGATAGCGGTGGTGACCGCGGACCGCGTACCACACCAATCTTTCGTTCTTCTAGAGTTGAAAGTGGTGATGAACCAGAGGACGTTGGGCTCAACGGGCTATTAGGTGGTACATTTATAGAAGTTAAATTTTTTGATTTTGCACTTATCGACGTTGGTCTTGATTTTGTACCTAGACTTTTTAAGTATTGGTCTTTAAAAGAAAAAAAGAATCGTCAGAAATCAGAAAATAAGATCTTCGGATACTATTCTATCTACTTACCAAGTTGATCCTTAGTTAAATATGACATTTTAATCAAATTAAAAAAGAAAAAAATAAGAAATAATGCTAATTCCAATTTGCACGATATTTATATTTAAAAAAGGGCACCTGAATCTAAATCAGGTAAGACAAAAATAAGGATTTTCCTGGTTTGCTTAAACCCCTTGGCTTAACAAGTGGCCAATCACACGGGAGGCCAAGACTACTGAGTAATAATTTAGTTCGGACTAGATTAATTGCATAACCGTTATACGTATAAAACGTTGTATATCTGATATTTATGAATTTCGTAGTTAAGAGTAGCATTCAGCCAATGAACCTCGTTTCTTAACAGAGAAAAATCAATCTCGCTCATCTAAGAATTCGTGAGACTTTGATAATGTATGCTACACATTTATGCTATGTATGCATGCACAGAATTTTCCCAATTTCCTATTTTGTCTTCAATTAGTTTATTATTATCCTTGGACTTTACTGTATTTTTCTTTGTGATAGCTATAGAGTTTCTATATTTATATGCAAATGAGACGCGCAGCATATATGTTTAAAAAATTTTTGTGCCAATATTCGCCAATACTTTCGTGGCGAACTTTAATTATACATGATGAAGCTATTTAACAGGCAAAACATGGTCATTAAATTAGATTTCAAATAAAATATATGGAAAAATAGAAAATTATTACAGTATATACAATTCTTAATATTCAAAAAAAAAACAAAGGGACGAAAAATCAGTTAATTAGTTAATTATATTTTACTATTCATTATTTTCGTCGAATATAACTTTTCACCTACGTACGCGACCTATAAAATGTAATAAATAATAATAATCCAATAAGTCCTTGTCCCATAGATATTTATTATTTATTAAAATTAAGGTGCACGTAATTACGTAGAGGTCACGCATTTCAATTTCAATTTATATAAATAAATATTTATACAATATAACAAGTACACCGTCATACATACTTTTTATGATGAATGTGGCTGTTCATCATAAATAATCGACCCATACTTAATACAGAAACAACAGTGGTGTGACAGATTTTGCTACTTTTTTTTTTCCTTCCCGACCATCAGATTATTTCTTTTATTCATGACCATAAGGGAAAATAAAAAATCTAACATACAGAATTATACTATGCCAAAAGTAAAAACAAAACTTTCATCCTCAACAAGCGCAGATATCAAAGTTTCTGCGGGTCAAGCAAATTCAAATTTATTATTAAACCAAAATACAAGAATGGATCAATCTCCTTCAACTATCACGATGAATTCTGCTGTTACTAATAATCAAGTTGATATCCTATTGCAAGATTTAGGAGCCGAGCCACTTTTCGCTGCAGTTCAAGATCAACAATCGAAGAATTCATTCTCAAATGTGTCGGTTCAACATGCTCCTGTTAAGCAAGAGTCAATGGAAGCAAGAGATGTATTTGATTCTCTAATGAAGAGAATTACACCAAGCTCACAGACACCATTAGAACAATCATTATCAATTAACAATAACAATAACAATAACAATAACAATAACAATAACAATATTAATAACAATATTCAATTAGTAACTCCAAATCCGATATCTATATTGAATGAATTGCATCAAAGATTACGAACTGGAAAATTACCTATGTATGAATTTCTGATCGAACCTACTTCTGGTCGTTTTGATTGTAAACTTGAAATCTTTGGTAAAGTTTATAGAACTGATCAACCGAGAGTACGTAAACAACAAGCGAAAGAAGATGTTGCTCTTATTGCTCTCAAAGATCTTGTAAATGAAAGTGCATATCCTGGTATTGCTGATTCTGTGGGTCAAGATGTAATGAACCATTTTGAACCACCTGATAAACATTCTGTAGATGAAAATTTTATGCCAAAATCCGAGATTTGGTATCGTAAACAATTAATTGATCATCCGGAAAAAAAGCCTCGGGTTATCCTTTTAGAATATTGTCAGATGAAACGTTTATCAACTCCAGAGTACCGTGGAAGAACTGACGAGAGAGGTCGTTATTTTTTTGATTGTGTTGTTGGTGATCGTATTTTTAGTGCTGAAGGCGTAGGTTTTTTTAAAGATGGCTGATGCTAAAGATTGTATTGCGGCAAAAGCTTTTTCATTACTATATCAGGAATTCTGTGAGCAAGAACGACTTCAAGAAAAAAGTCTTAGAAATGCTTCAGATTCTTATCCTGTTAAAAATATGCGTGCTATTTTACCTCCACCTGGTAATTTGCCTGTAACTAATAGTATGAGTACAAAAAGCACATTATCGATAAGTAATTCGAACAATCAGATCGTCCCAAATAATTACATAGGATTAAATTTATCTTCAACCGCAAATGATATTAGTACAGCAAATTTAGTATTACCTTCATTGGATGATGAAGAATTGCAATTTAAGAATGACTCTCATGAATCATCTAGAATACATTCATTAACTGCATCATTGTTGCCAACAAATTCTGAACAATCTTTGACGTCACCATTATCATCAACTAGTACAGATCGATCTTTAATTCAAGCAATGTCTTCAACTACTACGGATCGATCTTTTGTGCCACAATTATCATCAACCAGTACAGATCGATCTTTGATTCCAGCGTTGCCATCAACCAGTACAGATCGATCTTTGACTTCAACACTGGCATCAACCAGTATAGAACGATCTTTGGTTCCAACCATGACATCAACCAGTACAGAACGATCTTTGGTTCCAACAATGACATCAGCCAGCACAGAACGATCTTTTGTTTCAACAATGACATCAGCCAGTACAGAACGTTCTTTGGTTCCAACAATGTCATCAACCAGTACGGAACGATCTTTGGCTCCAACAATGTCATCAACCAGCACAGAACGATCTTTGGTTCCAACAATGTCATCAACCAATACAGATAGATCTTTTTCAGCATTGACATCAACCAGTACAGATAGATCTTTTTCAGCAACGTCATCAACCAGTACGGATAGATCTTTGATTCTACCATCTTCATCTCAAATATCTAATAATGGATATCATCCATATCGAGCATTAAACTCTCCAATTCAACGATTTCCTCATCATCAAAGTTCTTCATCACAAAATATTCCAATAAGAAATGATGTTCAAGCTAAAAGATTCACTAGTTTGCTATATGAGAAAGCTCAAGCAAAACGTTGGGATCGTCCAAATTTTGATTTTATAAACGCAGTCGGTGGTTTTTATTGTAAAGTTACGATTAACAATCTAACTTTTACCGGAAAAGTTTGCAGTAAAAAAGCGGATGCAAAGGAGGATGCCGCTGAGATTGCTTACTGTCACCTTGTCAAGAATGACATGTAATCTCATATAAATAATTTGTTATATATATACATATATATATTTAAAAGCGTTTTATGTTTATAATCGTATTGTTAGTGATGAATAAACTGTGGTCTGATGGAATTATAAATATTATTATGTATGTATTTGTATTTATATTTGATATTTTTCTTAGGATTGTTGTCCATGTAGCTTTGTCCGAAAATAAGTTTCATGATTCATATTATGTGAAATAAATTTTTAGAAAGGTTCAATATGTGAATAAAAAATTTTTTTTAAACACGTGTAAATGGTTTGCAAATAAACGTACACCTAACAAACCTGACTAGTGAAAGGCGAGACATATAAGAGTCATGTTGAGTTATATTTAATCCATTTAAAATATCCAGTGTTGGTTTGTGATATTTGTTTAATCTATTAATATAGAAAATAGACAAAATATAAAATAAGAGTTAGGTAAACATTTGTAAAGAGCATAAAATATGTAATTTTGATTAATATCTCAAGTCCTGTATAGTAAATTATATAAGTAAAAATAGCAGTATTAAATATTTTATATATTTATTTACTATAAAGAATAGATCAAAATTTTAGCATTAACCAATTTTAGCTTCAGTTATTACAATAATTATAACGATATATCAAAATCAAAATTTTACTAAGTTAATAATTAAAATTTGTATTTTAAATACTTAACTTTTTATTTTATATTTTTGATATATACGTATAGACATTAATTAATAATTGTACAGTATATGTATTTACTATCAACAAAATTTAACTTTATCTAATATTAAAATTTAATTTTAAAACTTAGAGAAAAAATACAGTTTATATTAAAATTTTGCAAAGAATCAGTTTTTGTTAGAACTTTAAAAATGTTAATAAATTTAAAAATAAGATTTATATATATATGGGCTAAGTGCTGGAAAAAGAGCCGAAATGACAATTTTTTCAAGAGATTTTTTTGCATAAATTAATTTAGAATAAGATTAAAATCATTTTTTCACTTAAGATACAAAAGTACAGTAGTTGTATTAATAAAATTTGTTAGTATAGCTTTTTAAAGTTTGTATTTCCTTATAAGATTTATAATTGATTTTCCGAAGATCCTTTTCAGCCCTTTTTTAACAGCACCTAGCCCATATATAGTAATACAGAATAATACGTATACGTATAATACGTAGAAATTCTCCTTGTTTTTTTTTTTTTTTTTAATATTAATGGTAGAAATTCTCCTTGTTATATTTATATAAAAAAGTTGTATAAATATAAAATATGAAATTAATAAAATTAATTTATATAAAAATTTAACTTTTCTATAATAAACTGGTAATTCTACTGTAGAAAAAAAATTTATAAAAAATTATATTTTTTTAGAAACTCATTGTACTTTCTATACCAAACTATATATTATAAAATTTTAATATTTAAAAGTTTGTTATATAGAGGTTCATTATATCCAGAGTCGACTGTATATGCAATTTGTTATTTCGAACGATTTTATTTAAAATACAAATTCAGTCAACTCTTTATAATAAGCTGATGGATTTGGCAAAATGTTTGTTATAGGAATTATACTAAACTATTATGAATTTTTAAAATTGGGTTTATTATATCCAGAGTTCGTTATATCTAGAGTTGACCGTATCAAATAACTTAGTAAAGTTTTGATTTTAATATATGCAACTAATTTTATTTGGTAGACAAGTCTGATTGGTTAAGAGATATTAGAATATTAATTAATACAGTATATGCTAAATAATCAAAGTTATTTAGATCTCAAAATAACCTAATAATTAGTCATTTGTCATTTGGGTCATTTTAGGTCATTTACATCCCTGATTATTTAGGATATTTAAAGTTTAATACATAAAATCGGGAAATTAATTTCAATCAATTATTGTGACAGATTAAAATGAAAGAGAGATAGTGTAAAATAGACAAGCCATCGAAAAATACAAATTTTTGGGATGCACTTTTTTAGCATTTTTTTTAGGGTTAGGATTAGGGTTTATGGGTAGGTTTTATAATAAACAAGTATAAGTGGGTTTTAGGGAGGCAAATATAAACCTCTCGTTTCATTTTAATTATGATCCTCAACAATTACTGTATTACTTCAAATATCTAAAGTAGCAACAATTACCTAATAATCATAAAAAAAAAACTTCAAGATTCACCATTATAATTTGATTTTGTCACTCCAATTGAATGCGCTAATAGAGGCAATACCAGGGAATCGAAATAATTCATGATTGGCGATTATGGGTGGTCTCAGTAATTGTAAATTGGAGAGCTAAGAATTAATTTAGGCGAAAATTTCAAAAAATTAAATTATTGTTTGCATTCGTCAAAATTAATCATTAGTTGTGCCTCAAAATAACGCCTCAGGGGCGTTATTCACGACGAAATGGTAATCAAAAAAATGTTTAGATAGGAGATTTGATGTAAAAATATAATGAAATTTTCAACTTTGAATAAAGATCTTAAACTAATTAAGAACCAAAATTTTTATCAAAAAGCGATCAAATGCTAAAGAATATGTGTCGCGGCTGAGGCTAAAATTGGAGGTCTTTATTTAAAACGGTAAATTCACCTATAAACTTTAATCCTAAATTCTGTCCTAATTATAAGAAAAAATTAAGATAATGCATCAAAAGATTTTTAAAATATCTTATTAAGATAAATCCAATTTTCAGCTTCAGTCGCGACAATATATGTTTAAACTTTCAAGTCACTAATTTCTTAATCAAGTTAATGTTCTGTTTTTTCTTTTTATAAACTTACATATAAAATTGAGGTAGATTATCTCATTTAACCAATAAGTACAACGTACAACAAATAAAGGGATATATCTTATGTCTGTTATATATATTAATAAACGCGATTTTTACTCCTTAACCTTCTTTTCTTTTTTCTTATCTTTCTTTTCCTTCTTTTCTGTGTCTTTTACTTTCTTTCCTGAATCCTTTTCCTCTTTATCTTTCTTTTCTTTCTTTTCCTAAAAAACGGTATAAATAAAATAAATCATCAATTCTATTATATTCAAGAGATGCTCAACAATACAAAAAATACTGAAATTCTTTCTACCTTAGATTTTTGCACAACCTTACTTGACTCTGCTTTAACAGGTTCCTCTTCTTTTTGCTTTCCTTTTTTCTTCGACTCTTCTTCAACTTTTACGGATTTATCTTTGGACACCTTTAATTTCTTTGATTTTTCGGGTTTAGGTGGTTCGACACTTTGCTCTTTTGTGGCATCTTCTATCTCAGTAACCCTACGTTTCTTTGATTTTGCTTTTGAATGTTCTGGAGAGGCTGTAGATGTGATTTGTTCTTCTACGCTTTCCTCTTCAGCCTTTTCTTTGCTAGAAGATTTAACTTTTTCCTCTTTATGTTTTTTCTTTTCATGTTCCTCCGCTTCTGTCTTACGTTTCTTTTTTTTTTCAGGTTTGTCTCTTGATTCCTCTGATATGTCAACATCCGATGCATGCTTTTTGGATGCTTTCTTTTTCTTTTTCTCTGAAACAGATTCCTCGGTTATGTCAGGGGTCTCAGCTTCTTCTTGTTTTTCGGATGCTTTCTTTTTCTTTTTCTCTGAAACAGATTCCTCGGTTATGTCAGGGGTTTCAGCTTCTGCTTGTTTTTCGGATGCTTTCTTTTTCTTTTTCTCTGAAACAGATTCCTCGGTTATGCCAGGGGTTTCAATTTCTGCTTGTTTTTCGGATGCTTTCTTTTTCTTTTTCTCTGAAACAGATTCCTCAATTATGTCGGGGGTTTCAACCTCTGCTCGTTTTTTCTTTTTCTTTTTTTCCGAAACAGGTTCCTCAGATATGTCAGGGGTTTCAACCTCTACTCGTTTTTCGGAAGCTTTCTTCTTCTTTTTCTCTGACACAGATTCCTCAGTTACATCAGGGGTTTCAACCTCTACTTGTTTTTCGGAAGCTTTCTTTTTCTTTTTCTCTGAAACAGATTCCTCAGTTATGTCAGGGGTTTCAACTTCTGCTTGTTTTTCGGAAGCTTTCTTTTTCTTTTCTTTCTTTTTACTTGAAACAGATTCTTCAGTTGGTTCAATCTCAGATACTTGTTTTTCGGAAGCTTTCTTTTTCTTTTCTTTCTTTTTACTTGAAACGGATTCTTCAGTTTGTTCAATTTCCATTGCTACCTGACCTTGGCTTGAAGCCTCAGTATCTGATACATGTTTTTCCGATTTTTTTCTTTTTCTTTTCTTTCTTTTTCTCAGAAGCAGTGGATTCATCAATTTGCATTGGTTGTACATTGATTTCTGGCTTTTTAACTGGTTTCTTCCCTTCAGATTTAGATTGAGGCTCATTGTCTGAATCTTCAGGTTCGACATCCATTTGGCTGTCATCACTATCTTCAGATTCTTCTGCTTTTGTACCAGATGGCCCCGCTTCCACAGGTTCATTTGCAATGTCGGCATAAGGATTGTATAACGGTTTCGTTCTAATATTCAAGTTGCAATAAAATTAAATTGTCGTAAAATGTATATCTAAAAAATACTTTGATTTTGATTCATTAATACATACGAAATAAGTTCAAACTTTGTTTGTTTTTTCTGTTTATCAAATTTATCAGTAGCCTTTGCACCAGTACCCCCCTTCTCTAAAATTCTTAATCGTGTTTCAATTATTTTACGACAATTATGACCCATTTCTGCCATCAAATCCTTTTCATCAGCTATTGCGTCAAAGCGAGTAGCTAGTGAAGATTTTGACGCAACCACACGTGCAACCTGTAATTAGACAATGAATAAATGGTCAATCATTATCTAGGTTTGATTCCCAAATTGATTCCTAAATTTATTAAAAATTCAGTATAATATATTACTTTTCCTTTGTTTTTAGGACTAGCTTGACCAACTAAACTCGCATGATATATAAGACCATATTTCGGAGTAGCATTTTTTGTTTTCAAAGCTCTGAACAGAGCCTTTTCAGCACCCAAAATTTGAACAGTACTTGATGGATGTTTTGCAAGATTTAATAAACTTCCAGCGTGTGAAATCAATCTAGCACCAACTAACTCGCCAACAATAGTAGTTAAATTAGGAGCAATTGCCATCATGCGACTTTTTAGATAATCGTAAAGTTCTGTACGGTAGGCAGTTAAACTTATTACTTGATCACAACCCATTATAATATTATTAATATCTTCATCAGAAATTTCAGTTCCCATTGATATCTCTGCTGCTTCTTTGACTTCCTTTTCCAGATCTTCAGGAAGTATATCAGAAAGATCGCATTCATGAGCATTTGCACGAAAACCTAAATAAGATAAGAACCAGGCATTTGGTAAAAATAATTGGGAAGTCAAAAAAGAAAGAAAAAAAAAACATATATATATATACATATATATATATATACCCATGGCTTTAACTACTTTAGCATATGCAAGATTATCTACCACTATTTTTGACATTTCCGGAAAATGCCAACCATACCATTCTTTAACTCTCATAGCATAAGTATTTAATTCCTTATCCAAATCATCAAGTAATCCTATGGCTTGAATAATCATGGTATCTACTTTATCTGGAGAAAATTTAAGTTTATGACGAGATAAAGAATGCGAAAGACCCAATGCCATAGAAGATATATCTTCAGAATTCATGCCAGTAATCAACGAGTCAAGATGTTGACGAATTCCACGATATAAATCAATAACAATTTTTTCAGATAGAACTTGAATTCCGAGTTTTTTACTGATATTAGTGCCTAAATTACAAATTAAATGGATTTTTAGTAATAATATAATTATAAAAATATTATTTTTAAGTAACTTGTATGATCGAATTTTTATGATTACCAAGTTTTGGATCGGCTACAATTAACTTTTCTTTCTTTATCGAAGTCTCATTAATAGTTTCTCTTAAAAAATTACTCAAGTCATCAGATAATTTTCCTTCTAATACATCGCT
>CAJVPZ010002596.1:0-12180 GCA_910592135.1 Racocetra fulgida | reverse complement strand
GTTACACGTAATCTTGAAATTTGATTGGTCAATCATTATAATGCGATATATAACACATCGCAGGGCTGCGATGCCTAATTAAGTCCTATTTATTATAAATTTAAGGGTAGGGGGAATGTAGATCATTTTTCATATGATCTTAGTAGTACAAGGGGATTTATACGCATAGTAAAAATATATTACTAATAAAAGTCTTCGAAGCCACTATCAATTTTTATCAAAATTTGGCAATTTGTAAACTAAAACCTTCTATTTATGGTAACGATATTCTTAGGAATAATATTATTATAAAAAACGTGACTTACATATTCTATTAAATTTCTCCCAGTTAGCCTGAATTTCTCCCAGTTACACAAACATGAAAAAAATTCTATTATGCTTCTAGAACAAATTATCACCCAATCAGATTTGTAGATGCTTCTTGCTATCGTACATATTATAAAAGTTCATATACAAGAATCTTTATTAACTAAATACGACTTTTTTCAAATAGTTAGAATGCTTATTATAAATACAAAGTATGTATGCACTTTAAATTTTTTTCTTTTCATGATATAACTTCTGGGCGAGTACTAGACCCCGGGTCTACTAAAGGGTTTAAAAATTGGTGGAATGAAACAGACCCCGGGTCTTGTATATAAACTTTTATGGTACGTACGTGCATATGCTATTCGTAACCTTTCTGCTTTTCGATTTATTATAGCCTGTGCGATTTAATTATAAGACTTTATGTTTGAGAATCCGTCTTTACAATGTACATACTTAAGTAAAAAAATTGAAATCTTTAAACACCATACTGATCTTGGAAATTAAATTATTTTAAGAGTTAATTTAGAACTTCAAAAAAGAAAACTCGAGCAGCTTTTCGCGTAATGTTTAAGATGGTGGCTAATGTAGTGAAACGAAGCCTTTTAGAAGCATCAATTTCTTTAGAGGTTCGTCTATTTAAGATTAAGAGTAATAATAGTATATAACGATTCCCTTTCATCTAACTTACAGTTTTTTACTTCCAACTTGCATGTTATTCGAGTTCGTTCAACCGGAAGTTATAGCTAGATCAAAATTTATGTACAATCGGTTTTTTTATAACTGTATTCTTCGTGATTATATTAACGTAGCACTTTAAGAGAGATGCGCATTTATAGACTATACTATGTATTTTGAAAAAATTTATATAAAATAAATATATATTGTATATTCTAATTTACATACTATTGAGTAATATTTATTGAATAAATTGACATTACAAAAAATTCTTTTTTTACAAAATTTTTAATACATAAAAAATATTTATTAAAACTACTGCTATTTTCAACAAGTTTTCAAATATCGTTTCAAAGTTCTTCGCTTTGCCTATAATATAAGTGAAATAGGTAAAGATTAATTATTGCACAATAAATTCAATACCACTATAATTTCAAATTTCTATGCTAAACTTCGATTCCTTATATGTATTGAAAAAAGTTAGCAGAAATTAAAATAATTTTACGCTACTGTTAAAATTCGATCACCATTTTATTTACCTGTTATCCATATTTAGTCACTAATTTATTTCTTCTTCATTCTATATTTAGTTAGACATTTTTTCTTTTATTCGTGTCGTAGTACTATCGGGATTTATTTATAAACGTATGATTGATAGATCGAAGCTAGCCTCATTTTGGTAAGCGATAGTTTCTCGCATTATTTCTTGATTAGGCAAAGGATTAGAATCATGCGCATCCGAGATTATATTGGATCAATTCTTGAAGCATATGGCTCTATAAATTATACATAAAAAGAAATATCGTTATTAAAAAAACGTTACTACAAAAGTTGCTTTTCATCAGTGATTGATGGATCAATGCTGGACTCATTTTGGAAACTAATAGTTCTTCGCATTATTTCTTGATCAAGCGACAATTTAAGGATCATATTCAGATTTGTTAATATAAAGATTTGAAGTTTGCTTATCAAAGATTTATATTGGGTCAATTCTTGAATCACATCATTATTGTGATATGTTTTTTCATCGTGGAGAGTGGGTAACGCTATCCTGATAGTATAAAAGGAAATTAATTGATGAGTTTAAGGTGTACAATCGTTGAAAGGTTTGTTATTATTTACACGATAAGAGGCTTTTCAATGAAAATTCATTGAGTGCTGTTTTACAAGAATAAATTAATGTTTCGCGTTAGTAACCAAATGAATAAAAGTCAAAATATATTTAAACCCTCACTTTTGACCTTAATAAAGTTTCTTCAGAATTTAATTCTACAAAAATAAATTGATAAAAACTAATTTAACTTCTCAAAATCTATATTTTAAATAAACTTGACCTCGTAATCGTTTCACACTCTATTTATAATATATCAAAATGGTTAAATAGTATGAAAAATGCATTGCTCAACTGCCAGAAAAAAGAGGCCGGTTAGCAGATTCAAGGGAAGGATGTATAGTTAGAGAAATCGATCCAGAATTAGAAGTCTTACCTCTACATAAGCAGCTTGAAGCAATTCCGCTCGAAGTAGACACCTCTCCTTTAACCGCTGGATATTATCATTATCAGACAAAAGGCAGAAGAGATGAATGGATTCCACTATTACCCAGATATTCTGTTTTTTCTCTAATTAGAAAAAAGATTTGGAAATTTAGTGTTATGTATGAAAGTTCTCATCTCAAATTTTTGTGGAAAGTTTACGAAAATGATGATTTACAGGAATTCAAATACGGATCTGATTATTGTGCTTTTAGAAGTGCAAAATCCAAATTTGATCCAAATAATAACCGATCCTTACCTGCTCTACTTGGATTCACAGACGCTGAAAATGTGGCTTTATTATGAGCAACTGTTTCAGAAAAGTATCCTAACACTTTTCAACATCAACGAAGGATAATAAATGCAACAAAAACTGAAGAATTATTGCGCGCTAGTTTAAAAAGAAAGGCTGACCAAATAAGTAATGATTTTGATGAAACATCGGGCACTCCAATAAAGTATAATATATTATTAGAAAAAGAAGGTAAAATTTTACCTCCAAAAAGTATTCAAGCTTTAATGTTAGACTATAGTGAAGAAAAAGCAAAAATACACAACCTCAATCGGAAAATAACCAGGCTCAAAAAAAAAATAGAACAGCTAGAAGGTGAATTAGAAAAAACTAATATCAACGAGGATGATTTGTTGGAAACAAATGTCAACAATGCAATAAAATCTACTAAACTTGGTTCCATGATGCTGATTTCCACCAAACAATGCCTTTCGTTAGTGCTTATGCAACCTTGCCGTAGTTGCAATAACAGTAGCCTCAGAGATAAAGTTCTAAATGTAATTTCAATCGGATTTCGGGTTAAATGCACAGTAAAGTGTAAAAAATGTAATGCCATCTTTGAACATATAAATGAAACGAAAGAGATCCAACTTACAAAAGCAGTAGCAGCTTCTGGACTAGCAGGAGGAATATCTCGTAATGCAGTACAGAGTTCATTAGCCATAATAGGAGTTACTAATCAAATTAGCTATAAAACATACCATTATTATCAAAAGATGTATTTTAGTCCTCTAAAAGCTTGTGCGACTTCTAGTACAGAAAAGGCTTTGAAAAAATGTATTGAGCATACATTATCACAGGGCAAAAAAACTCTAGCTCTAGGGTTCGATTGCTCGTGGTCTCATGCAAGAAATGCGAAACAAGCTAGTGGCGAGCTAATATACCAAGAAACACCAACCGGTATGATAATTTACTTGTAATCATTAATTTGATCTATAGTTAATTTAAATAATTTTTATTAGATTATTATCACAAGCCAATCGTTGCATTTCATGTAGTTGAAAAAACAAGATTCGCGAAAGATAGTAAATCGGGGCTTACTAAAACAATTCATCAAGGCAATTTCGATAAATCTTCAAGGCAAATAGAACATGCCATTTTGATTGAAGTGTTGAATCAAGTTAGTCCGTCATTAGAAGAAGCTGGTTTACATTTAGAAATATGTATCGACGGTGATTTGGACTCAAATAAAACTCTTTCGAACGAACCCATTGTAGCCACTGTCTATGCTGATCTAAAACATTTAACAAAAAATATTAAAAATTCTATACGTAGTAAGTGTAAAAAAATTTTTATTACAAAAAATTATAAGTTAATAGATTCATATATTTTCCAATACCTTTTCTTTTTTTAGATAAAAAATACATCCGGTTCCACGCCTTTGAAGACCATATAATGCGTTGGTTTCGAGGATGTATTTATTCAGCAGCCTTACGAAAAGTAGCCCAAGATCCTCACACGCCATCTGAAAAGGATACACGAGATATGCAAGTAGAGGGTCTTATCCGCCATTTACAAAATGATCATTCATCTTGTTGGTCAGATATTTGCTGAACGAAAGATGATCCAGAAATTATTTTGCAAGAACCTACTCTTTGTCATTCATCTGATAATCGAATTAATGAATTTCGAAAACTTCTTGAAGAAGTTTTTCGTTTACCTTGTGGTCAAGGGATTGTTACATTAAATCGGACATCCCAAAATGAAGCATTCAATCGTGTAAAGCTAGTATACCTAGACAAAAAAATTGATTACTGGCAATCATATTCTGCACGTCATGCAATGGCTATATTGCATTATAATGAAGGATATACTTATCTGTTCTCTGAACTTCGAGAAATCTATAGTGAAAAACCTTTCGAGGCTGAAGACTTGCACAACATTAGTGCAATAGAAAAAGAGCGTTCTGAAAAACAAAGATGGAATGTCGATAAAATACAACAACGTAACCAAATGCGGGCTGATAATTTTGCTAATAAACGTAAAGAATTAGGTGGTTTTAATTTTGATAAGGTAATTATTATCATTATAAAATAATAATCTTAAAAGTTCAATTATTTATTTACTTACCATCATAATTTAATAATATAGGAATTGGTTTATTATAAGGATAAAGCACAGGATCGGCTTCGTGCAAATGAGTTGTATCCGTCCTTTGCTTCATTGATCGTAGACTTCGATGTAATTATAAGATGTATTAATTGCCATGCTTTTCCAAAACATACAAAAGGCTTATGCGCATTGTGTCATACATACCAAGTGTTTGGTTGGAAAACCCGAATTTTAAACCCGGAAATAATAAACGATGATGCATACCAACCTATGAGTTTAACACAACAAGTTGAAGTTATAGCAGAAAAAATATTTAAATATACTAATTTAAGATCCGGACAATTAGAGGCTATAGGAAGTTATATAGAGGAAAAAAAGGATACACTTGTTGTTATAAAGACTGGAGGTGGAAAATCTTTTTGTTATGCAGCCTCTGCGATCCTCTTTGACGGTCTTACAATTGTTATCACCCCTTTGAAATCTTTAATTCAAAACCAAGTGGTCTGTATAAAAATCGTGTTATGTAAAAATTTGAAAGTTAAATAAACATGAATCTAATAAATTTTACCTTTAGAATCATTTCGTCCAGTTAGGAGTTCCATGTGGTGGCTTGCTAACATCGTCGAAGGGAACGATTGAATATTAATCGAAAGTTTTTGATGAAATAGTTCTTGGATTTATTCGCTTGCTTTATGTAACCCCAGAAAAACTGTTGCTTAATAAATCACTTTGGAAGTTATGTAATCGCTTATATGATATTAGGAAGCTACAGTTTGTGATCGACGAGGCACATTGTATTTTTGATTTTTGTCATTTCAGGTGAGAGATACACAAATATAAGTTTAATTTATAAAAAAAATAACAAAATTTAAAAAATAAAATATAGAGAAGAATGGGGGAAAATTAGGAATATTAAAACAATACTTTCCTGATGCTCGAATTATGGCTTTATCTGCAACTTTATCCCATGCTGATGTAAAAGCACTTCAAATTAATTTAAATCTTGATACAACGCGCTTCGCAACTGTAAGAGGATCTGATTTATTTCGCAAAGAGTTATGTTTTTCTGTGCAAAGTCGAACAGATACCAACTCAGCTTGGGCAGACGAAGTAGTAAGATTGGTAAAAAATATAGAAGAGGTTGGTCGCACGATAATCTATTGTGCGCGAATCAGTGACTGTTTAGATGTTTTTAACATGTTAAATACAAAATTGGAAGAGCTATCATTAGACATATATAATGGACAATTAACAGAAAGTGATAAAAATAATGTGATGAAAAAATGGAATAAAGGCCAAACGCATTTAATGATTGCAACATCGGCCTTTGGTTTGGGCATAGACATGCCCGATGTCCGTCTAGTTATACACTATAATTTCTCAATGAGTATGAGTAAGTGTATATGTTATTTTAATAAGTATAAATTCATTAAAGAACAATAACTAATACTTTCATAAATAGCTAGCCTTATCCAAGCTTCCGGGCGGTCTGGACGGGATCAACAGAGAGCCAAATGCGTTATTCTTTATTCTCAGAAGGATATTCGTATAAATTACTCTATTATCGCAGAAAATAGGGAGAGGTATTATTAATATAATCATATATTAAGTTTTATTAAATAATTTTCTAAAATACTCTTATTATAGTACTGATGAAAATGATGAGAATGATGAGAAAACTATAACTCGAGAGCGCTTTTTAAAAGAATCACGACACAAACTTTTTGAAGTAATATATTACTGCCTTACCACCTACGAATGCCGATTTCAATTAATATCACAATATCACATGTGGCCAGGAGATCCAATTCCACAAGCTTGTAATTCCTGTGATAATTGCGCCATGCGTTCAAAGAACAAAGTTGAACTAAAAAATGTAAAAACAGATATTTTAGAATTGTTAAAGGTAGTTGAAATATTATGCAAAAATAATGATAAGCCAATCGTACCCTTGGATGTAAGAGATGTTTTTTGTGGTTCGTTAAATAATGCACGACTTCAAAGTAGAAAGCTAAATTTGATGGAACTTACTAATCGTACAAAACCACAGTTTTTACATACAAAACCCTTAGCTAAATTAGCTTTGGCAGATCTGGTTCGTTATGGTTTTGTTGACCAGACAATCTGGCTTGAACGAAAGACTAGTACAACTTACTTGACGTCTACTATAATAGTACAAGGTATAGTAGAAGGTGCGAGTTCTCTTGTGCAAGAAAAAACTTGGTCATATTGGGTAAAATCGTAGAATTTTTTTTCAACATTATTTTTTTACCTTTGTATTCTATATACATTCGCATTTTTCTAATAAAATTTAGAATTAATATTGATCACTACGTTGTTCAGAAATCTAAATATGATAGTGCTTATAAGAAAAAAAAAAAACTTCTTTTGCAAATCGCATGTCTTACAGTAATCTATATACGAACGTACATTCTAAATCGGGTTACTGTAATACTTATTCGAATCTAATATTTTTTCTTCTCTTGTTACGTTACTTGTATTGTCAAAATGCTATTACAAGTCAAAGTCGAAGACAATATTTCATACAGTATTATCTATTATCTACCACTGTATTATACGGAATGTTCTAGATTAATATAAGGTGTTCGATTTCCCTTTTAGTTACACAAAATTGATCTACAACCGATTTCATATGAAATTGTAAATTATTTCCCCCTACCCTTAAAGTGAGGCTTTTTTTGTTAATTTATCGTTATATCTGTAGCGGTAATTATTGTTTTCGGTAACGATATTAAAAAGTTGTGCGTATCGTACTGTACTATCGTTTATAACTTTTTATTCAATACAGTACAGTACTCATTTACATTTCATATAATGAAAAGGTGTACTGTACAGATGTACAATATAGTACTCTTATATTTATATACAGTACAGTACATTCACTAACAAAATACAGTACGAAACTTCTACATTCCGCATTAACAGTTAAGTACGTACGTACGTACGTATTACCAGCCAAAAAAATTTCGAATATCATATCATACCATTATCGTTATCGCTCTTTTCGATTTATCTTTGTCAATTTATCTTTTCGATTTAACATTTTATCGTTCTTTTCGATTTAGTTGGATTGACGATCTGTATACAGCATATATATATTTTTTTTGAGCCCGTAAGTCCTGTGATTACAATAAGTAATCACTTCAACTTTGTCATATTTCGTGGGACTCATTGGCTGGAGCTGAGGGAAGTGAAGTGAAAGCCTTAAAGTCATACTCTACGAATTTTCGGAAATGTCCGGTTCCCGGTTACACTGATCCAAATTTTAGGTCGTGTATCTAGAAATTGAACCTAAATCAAGTTCAACGTTTGGATGCCGAATTCTTTGTTTAAAATATAGCAGCTGATTTTTAATAAAATACACGAACCAAGCGTTACCCAAAAATCAGTTACGTTTTAACTCGGTTAAACACAATTAATTTTATAGTTCCGATGGTTCAATATGTTCAATTGTTTATTTTGATTAATGGTAATGACTTTTTCTAATTTAGCGATAAAAACTTTTTTTACCTACAATGAATTCTTTATACTACAATTCGTGAATACTTATTTATATAAGTTATTTATATAATACATATTTTGTACGTATTCTTAAATTCATTTATAGGCATTAAGAAATCAGAAACATTTTCTCAACGAAGAAAATGAGTTATAAGCGTTTGAACAAAAATTCGAGAAAGACATATATATGATGTTTAAATTATTTTGAAAAAAAGTAATTTCACCAAAAATTTTGCTATTGACATTTAATTTGCATTTTAATATGAGGAACTCAATTAATTTCGCTATTGATTTCGCCGACTATGGAAGACTAATTAGATTGACTAATTGTTGAAATAATTATTTATTAAGTAATTTAAACATCCATGTATAGAAAGGCATGGAATGGATGTGATTCGAATGCTTGTTATTGGTGATAGTTTTAATGTCTTTCGAATTCGAATTAAAATTTTCATTTTTATTATGAAATTTAATTGATGTAGCGCTAGTAAAAAAGAATATATATAAAAATTAACCTGTATCTTCAACTGCACTTTTCTTCTTCGACGAGGCTGGAGAAGTGACGTCAGTTTCTTGCCCCTTTTCCCTTGCTGGACACGATTCAGCACATTTTCGGTTTGTCACATTTTATCCTTTTCTGATATCAATCTTTTTAAAAAAAAACTTGTGTAAGAAATACAATATCTCAGATAGTAAAATTAGGTCAAAATGGTTAGGCATTTATTTGTGCATAAAGAAAGATACATAGTAAAAAGTGTTGAAAGAGCGGTTTTGCTATAAAGATAGTTTTAATTTAGTTCAATTATAGATGAGTGACAAAATTATTTTCACAATGAAGAAATCGACGAAATTATATTACTGGTCTCAAATGATTCTTACCCTAATTTTAATTACTTTGCTTTGATACACTGAAGTTTGAAAGAGGCCGTAAAATTGGTCTTGAAAATTGTCTATCCTCAACCTTTACCTAACCAGAATATCGGTTCTATGCGCTGAACTATAATTAAAGCGGAAGTAAACTAACCTCCTTGGCATTTAAAAGTTCCCTGGCCTTATTGTAGGCTTCTGGTGACTCTGGATCGTTTGGAACAGCCTTTAGTTCGTCGTAAAAGGACTCATAGATTTCGTCCTTTGTCATGTCACTTCCATTACAGATCATGGAAGGAAAGAAACTATCCAATGACCAGAAAACGCTTGGCAGTTCGAAGTATCCGGCAATAATAATGGCGATGGATTTGTTTGTTAGCATTGTTGCGAAACTAATCTACGCGAAATAAGAAAAATGTACAACAATAACAAAAAAAAACAAAACATCCTTTAATAACATATGATATCATCTGTTACACAATGCGTTAGTATGGTGTTTGGTTGAAAATGACTTGAAATTTTGTCCTATCCGTTAGGGTTGGGGGCACAGCATGCCCCTAAATTACATGTTCCACGTGACCAGCCGGTAGCATATGATTGGCTAATTTATAATATTGCTATTACTAAAGTCAAATTTGAAATTAATATTTTCTATTCTACCTTTACTATATATTATATTATTACTTTATTTTGCTAGTAATAAAATGGCGGTGTTTTGTAAACTGAAGCATGGTAAATAACAAATTTAGTTTATATAAAAATAGAACAGCGTGCTAGATGAATATAATATTACTAATTCGAATAATAGACAGATGCTTTAATTTAATCACCAACTTTCTACCTGTAACGTTAGCACTGCTATAGTACCCAAAACCTTATTCAAAGCTTTTATTTTTTTTAATTGATTAGTACCCAGGGGTAGTTTGTGTAGAACTGGATGCTATATTTAAACTCAAGAATTAAGCCAATAGGATGGTGAATAGTACCTGAGTTTTCTTAATTATGAAGGAATTTTTTAATAGAATACTATAAGCAATGCTTAATAGTATTAGCAATGTTCAGATTGCTGATTAAATATTTTTTTTATTATAATTACAAAAGCGAAAGCCAAACACCAGTTAAATAACTATAAGTCATTTATTACTGTAGTGCACTGATCAAAATATCCCTTTTTCAGTACCTTCATGCAAAATACCCTGGTGCAAAACACAAAATCACTATTAATTAAATATAGTTTTTTTTTAAAAAATTTTTAAGCTGCTTATTGTAAATGCGAAATATGTGTATGTTTAAATTTTTTTTTTCTTGCGATATAGACCCACTATAGCATAATATACCAGGCCCTTTGTAAGTTTTTAATGGGTAGAATGTATTGAACCCGGGTACTTTGGTCAGTGCATTACGGTATATTCTTTTCTATTCCTGCTAATTAATTTTCAATTATATGATTTTTGAAGATGCTGCTAAAATCAGATAATGTCGAAATTGGTCCTATGTAGCTTTGAAATTTTAAAATTTGAATTTTTTTTTTGTTATAATGATTAATAAAAGAGTATAGATAGATTTTAGTAGATTTAAAAAAACTCACTGTATCTTAGTATCATCCGATTTCAGCAGTACTTAGTGTTTATACATATATAAAAGTTAATTTCTACAACATTAAATAATAAATTGACCAGTACTTATAAAATTCTTTAAGCAATTTTACCTTAAATTTCTAATTGTATTCTTCTGTTAATTCTTATTACACCTTTGAATAGTAATACAGTAAATAATAAAAGGCTATATGTAAAATTCCACTATATTTCTTTATTAATTTGCACAATGAGTATAAACGTTCCTTCAAGGCAAGAGTGGTTATTTTTCATGAGTGAAAGTTATGTTCTTGAAGATGCATACTATAAATATATTACTCGAGTAATTGATTTTATTCAATTAGCCATAGGGTGCAAATGTATGTATGTATATAAGCACATGTACATATGTATATAATAGATACCAAATGCAGTTGTGGGTAATTTGACTAATTGGGGTGTGATATAATTAAATCAAATGATTATTGCACCATTGATTTTTTAAATAAGAAATTGAATGATTATTGCATCATTGATTTCTCAATATGAGAAATTGAATGATTATTGCACCATTGATTTCTCAATATGAGAAATCGAACAATTATTGCACTATTGATTTCTCAATATAAGAAATCGAACAATTATTGCACCATTCGATTTCTCAATATAAGAAATCGAAAGTTACTACATCATTCGAATTCTAAATAAAAAATCAGATGATAGAAAAATTTAATCATTTTAATTACAAAATCAAGAGATATCAGTAAAACCATCATTTATATGACATTTTACAAAGATATCTTGCCACCTAGTAATCAAAATCATACGATTTTCTAAATATAATAAACGTAAATTAATACCAGCGAATTAGTTATAAAACGGCTAAAATCAAAACTATAAACCTTCAACTTATTTGAAAAGTCAAGTTTAAAAAAAAAAAAAATTGGCAGAAATTAATCCTATTGCTACTCAAATTCCTTCAGGTTTTGCTTTACCACTCCAAACACAAGGTAAACGTTGGACAGGTTTTTACCGTTCTCAAACAAAAAAAGTAGGAAATAAATATGCCGCGAAATGTAGTTATTGTTTAATTGAATTAGTTGGCAAGCCTAAAAAACTCCATCAGCATGTTCTTCGTTGCAGTGATTGGCCACCCTCTGAAAGAACCAAGTATCTTCAAAAAATTACTAGCAAAAATCTTATATCCCATAAGCATTCTAATAACCATCTCAACAATGAGGAAAATGATTCTTCAACTATTTATGACAATAATAATCTACAAGAGCTGTCTAATCCACAAGAGCTGTCTAATCCACAAGAGCTGTCTAATCCACAAGAGCTGTCTAATCCACAAG
>CAJVPZ010002595.1:0-12184 GCA_910592135.1 Racocetra fulgida | reverse complement strand
ATTTGTATAGTTTTAATTGTATGTAAATATTATAAAAATCTCAAATTCGCAATTGAAAGATTGAAAAAAATGGTAAAAAGCGTCGATCAAGAGCCAATCAAATTCTTGCAGATTATTCTAGAATCGATTTCCATATTTGGTAAAATCCCTGACTGTAATATTGAGCTTTCGTCTCTTCAAAATTTTCTTTTAGAAAATAAATTTTCTGACAAAGAAAATTTTAACCTTGAATTTGGTCGTTACATAATTAAATTGATATCTGAAAGTAATGGATACTCATGAATTTATCATGCTAAGAATCAAAAAAAAAATTCTTTTCTTTTAACATATTATTGTAATTGCCAGATTAAACTTGGAAAGCGTCAAGCCAAACATTCAGTTTTAGAAAAACAAAGAGACACACCTACTTTTTTAGAAGGTATAATTGTGAAGGAACTATTAGCATAGAAATTTTTTTAGAGTTAGATTTAATTGTAGTTAAATATTCTCACAAAATGCTACATCCACGGCCAAGCCATGTTGAAATGTCTTCTGAAATTAAACAGTTTGTTAAAGATCACATTTATTGCTCTCTTTCTGAAATTTGTCATCAAGTTCGTGAAAATCAAATCACTGGATATGAATCTATAACTGTCCAACAAATTTATTATTGGTGGTCAGTAGAGTCTCGAAAGATATATAGTAGGCATTCAGATCCTTTATTATCTACAAAACTTTTATTAGAAGAATGTAGTTTACAAATTATATTAGATCATCTTAATTCATCGATTCCTGTCCTTGGATTTTTAACAACATTATTTCACCAATTAATTTACAGTAAATTAGATGCAATAGTAATTGATGCAACTTACGGTACAAATAACTTATCATGGGAATTGTATGCACTTATGGGTGTGATCGATGGTACTGGGTATCCTTTTAGCTATTTATTAATTTCAACTGAAAAAAATCGAGATATAACAAGAATTCTTACATGTTGAATGCAGACATTAAAAGAACAACATTTAAAGAATTTTTCACTTGTTTTAGTTGACAAAGATTTTTCAGAAATAAATGCTGCACAAACAGTTTGGCCAAAAGCTCGTATACAATTATGTATGTGGCATATACGTCGTGCTATTAAACAACGGTTGGCATCAAATAAAGTAGGCGAATATTATATATATAATCCTAAAATTGCACATGAGGAATGTTCATTAATCGATTCTAATTGGGGAGCTATAAATATTAACTCAACAAGCTTTTGCCCTCTGAAATTACGCAAAACAGTAATAGAATTTATAGAAAACCATTCAAGTCGGCATATGTTACTACCAAAATCTGATGGTAGTTTTGTTATGAATGCAAATGAAATTTGGAAAGAGTGCATTAATGAAATATTTCAATTTTGCAAGAATAACAATTTATTTAAATTGTGGATCTACCTTTGGAAAGGGTGGTATTCAAAGGAAAAATGGATCTTATGGGCTAGATCGGCTAATGAAAATATTTATTATATTAAAACAACTATGATTATTGAAATGCATTGGTGTCATATTAAGCATGATCATCTATATAAATTTCACAAGCCTAGAATTGATCATTTATGTTTTATTCTTGTTAAGAAAGTTCTTACTCAGCAGGCATATCGAATTCAATTACTTCAGCAAGGTCGATATTCAGTATCATGGCGAAAGGAGTTTAAGAAAGAATGGAAATAACTTGAGAAGCAAAAAACACAATTAAATAATAAGTACTTTACAGATACTACTAAGTGGATATGTGCATGTCTTGCATATAGCCTGAGCCATTTTTTTTTATGCAAGCATCTGGTTAATTCCGTTGAAAAAGTTGATTTGATGTTTTTTAAAAAGGCAAGTAATTATTTATTTAAGATTTATTATATATATGTCATATTATTTTATATTACAGGTGCAACGAAATAGAAATTATCTATTAATATTTTCATATGAAGGCAAATTGGTAAACATGTTTAACTTGGAAGATTCGCAAAATCGTGAAACTTTAATTTTTCCATTAATTCAAGCCCAACTTATTGAGCATGAAGACAATTATATTATTGAAGATAGCGATAATAAACAAGATATATATGAGTCAGAATTGGCATATTTGTATAAAGTCTTAGACAAGGTATTTAAATTTCATTAATTATTTTTTTTTAAAAAAATAATAATAATAATTTAATTGCATTTTAAGACCAAGGAGTTTCTAGAAGAATCCCGTACCAAGTCAAAAAGACATTTATGGCTAAAAAATATTTGTTCAAATTTTAAATTATTGGAAAAAATGAATAATGACATTCTATTACTAAATAACCGACAAATGATGCCAAGAACATAGCAAGACTTTAATAACAATACGATGTATTGGGAATGATAAGCTTTTAAGCATTATTTTTTTGCGACAAGCAATTAGGGATGAAAGTGTATTTCTAATTATAATAGTCAAAAGAATATACACCTAGTATTTTGCAGCAAAACTAAATGTAATTGAATAAGTTTATAGGATAACAATTTGTTACTTCGATTAAATTTGCTGTTTATTAGCATTAATACAATCAAACTTTCTTACATTTGTAAAATGTATCTGAAATAGTGCCCAGTGTTTTTTATGCATTAACTTTAAAGTTTTTAATAATACCTTAACATACAAAATATCAACGTTATACATCTTAATCGTAAAAAAAAAAATCGAAAATTTACCTGGTAATTGTTATCCGAAATCACATATTAGCCGGCAAAAGGATCCGGCTACCATTTTTTTTTGGCAATGCTAAGGTTGTTCTAAGTGGCTACCCTCTTTACCTCTTATCTAATTATAAATACTACATTTTGATTGGTTAAAATTTTTTAAAAATTTAAAAATTTTTAAATTTCAATATTAAATAACTTTTGAATTAGTAATTCATTTTGAATGATTTTGTCACCAAAATGGTTATCTCAATAAGACGATTCTAACAAGTTCAAAATTATCAAAATTCAATTACAGGATCCTGAGATTATTATAGATTTGTATTGCTTTAATTATATTAATTATATATTAATATGTATTACGTATATATATAAATAATATAAGAACTTTGAGTTAGCAAGAGCTCTGTCTGAGTCTCTAGTCTAATTTCTTTATTTTTATTTGTAAAGAAGTTTAATTAGATTTTAATAAAGATAGAGGCATGGCCTCACCTTTAAAGATTAAAAAAAAAAAAAATAAATAAATAATATAAGAGGGGGGCCGAACACATAACTCTTCCCAATAATCACTTGTACCAAATTCTTTCTACAAACAATTTGCTTTTTCGAAAAATTTTATTAAGTAAACTATAGTTGGCTATCTAAGTAAACTTGTTCTACACAAGATTTTATATATAGGCAGCTCTATATTGTATCTTTTTAGCCCTTTTATAAAGAAAGAAAATTGATATTTTCACACCCTTTTTTGATATTGCCACACCCTTGTTAATAACAATCAATATAAATTATTAGGGTTTGGTTAGGGTTTAGAATTAACAGGGGTGTGGCAATATCAAAAAAGAGTGTGGAAATATCAATTCCCTAAAGAAATATACACACTTATTCAAATTTATTTCTATTTAAAAATATCAAAATTTTATTAAATAAACACTACTGCTTCCTTAATAGAAAAGATAAAGCTCATTTATAGCTTCGTTTTAATATATAATATATAATAAACAGACTTAAACTCACACTTCTGTCTTCAAAACTCTGCAAACTCTCTTGCAAAAATTCTCTGCTATTTTTTTGCAACAATTTGTTTTTTTTGGTAAGATCCTGGCCTTTTAGAACGCCCAAATCTGCAGATCACTATTACAAATCAATATTACTAATTAATTTATACAAAAACATTATTTGTTTCATCTATTTTTATCTCTTTTTAATTTACTATTTAAGTTTTAATAACTTTATACAACTTTTGTTACACTATCATTACATCACATCAGGTCACACAAACACACCAGCCACATCAGCCACAAAATATCTATCCTGCTATTATACAAGGTTATACAAAGTTACACTTGCCAGCTACGTGAGCCGCAGTCTATTTAATCTCTGTTTTTAGTTTAATCCCTAAAAACAACTTTGTTAAATTTAACAAAAATAAGTTTTTTCTAGTAAAACTTAAAATTTTTCTACTATTAAAATGCCTACTTTAACTGACCAGGAACTAGACCATTTTGATCTAGACTATTTCTATAATAAATATAGTGACTGATATAATACAATGATTCGTGATGCTCAATCCAGTTCACTAAAAGCAATGCTTTTTGCATTTAATTCTAGCAAATATAATGATCTTAAAACTTTCTATTACTTCTGCACACCTGAAAAACCAGCTATTATTCATTATTTCTGTCAAAAATACCATACCTTCTTTACTTCAGGCTACTTAAATATTCCACCCAGACAAGCTACTCCCCCTTCTCAACAACCTAAAACAATAAATATTGATTTAACAGCCAAATAAGTTAAAAGTCTAAAAGATGATATTTTACAATCTCCTATCGCCAAATCTACATCTGTTCCTACTATTTCATTTTCACTCAACTACTCTGCTACTACAACATCTGGCAAATCATCTGAGACATCTCAAATATAAGCATACTCTCATCATGCTCATACATGTATTATTTGTAAACTTAAAGATATTCTTTATACATTTCTAAAAGACAACAAACATATGCTCTTGAGTAAAGCTACTCTAGTCCTTAGAGGTTATCTAGCTCATATCACATATATTCACAAACTCAACCTCCAACCTATTCCTCAAACTCAACCACTTATATCTAATGTATGCAGTGCATTTTATACAATCAAATTTGCCCTAATAAAGAAAACTACAAAACAGAATATCTTTAAAAACTTCTTACAATTATTTAAAGAAAAACAAAATTTTAAGCAACCTAAACGAGATACATCTAATGATCTTAATTGGTTTAAAATCTATCCTATTACCTCCATAATGGAGCCCTTTACTAAATTTAATACACCATTTGCTAGCAAATCTTTGAGTTTGTTAAACCTTTTCTTGTTGATTTCACTCCAGGACAAATCAACAAGAAAGTAAACAGACCAGATGTTAAATATAGCTTCAACTACTTAATTAAACAAATAGCAGGACAACAACCCAAGTTTTTAACTGAACTAATTTATGAACAACACTCATCTGTTAACAAAGATATTACCATCCCATTTGAAATATTACATATTTCTTTTAAAAATATTTTATCTAAATTTATTCACATTCTATTTACTAAACTTAATTATTCAAAGATTTTTGCATCTCACAACTCAATTCCACCTTATTCTACTTCTAATTGCTATAATATTGCACTTAGCTTTGCTTGACTTTATCTCTTCCTTAATAACAAATACCAAACTATCAATAGAGCCAAATTCATTTAAGACTTAAACATATGTCCTATTCATTTCAATCTCCACTACTTCACTTCTATCGATGTGAAAAACCAACCCTTATTTAAAATTTAAAATAATAATAAGTTTAATATTAATGTTTCCTTCAATATACCTAAAACACAATTCTTAAATGACTTCCGTATATAACTAACTTTAACACCTGGTTTGAATCTTTCTTTAAAGTCTATTAATGTCAATTCTTTAAAATAGATAAAAAGAAGACCTATAATTTTCTTAAGTATCAGATTGCAACTAAGCTTGCAGATATCTGCAAAAGCTTTCTTTCCAAAACTTTTACTATCCATTCTATTTCTTCATACAAAGAATATATTATTTTCTGCACCAAGGCTACACTCTACTACATACATACCTGTACATATAATAAGGACAATCCATGCCAAACTTTACTAAACAACACAGAATACAACTTTAAAAATCTAGCATCTCTCTTTCTTACCAAATCTTTTGCTAAATTCCCCTCAACATCTACTACCAATCTACTTTTTAAACCAAAACTAAAACACCCTACTCTAGACTTTTCTATATTCAATGCAGATAATAAATATCTAGCAACCTTTCAAAACCCAACACCTACCAACTTTTTACACAAACTTGCTACAAATATCGAGAAACAATTCATTAAAGACAACAAAGTAGAAACTGATGACTGCAGAAAGGGATTTTATTTTTACAGCTACTACAGAGCTTACCTTAGGGCAGCTGCAAAAAATGATGATATTTCTAGTCTTAGCTCCAACCAAGCTATACAAAAAATTACAAGCAAGCCTATTAATATCTACTTTCTTGCTAGAATCTTAACCTTTTACTATATTCTGGATCAAGAAAAAGTTACAATTTCTCAAATTCACAAAAAATATATTTTTAACTTCTATCCACAAACAGAAAAGATTCTACTAGAAAAATTCAAAGTTCAATTTACTCTTATTAAAAATCTTGATGACTCCTACCTCTTTAAAACATCTGAAGCATCTTCTCCTAATACTAATACACTAGACAAAGATCAAACATCTAATTCTGATGACAATATGCTAATAGATAATGACTTAACTACTGCTTTCAATAAACCTCCTAATGCTCCCAAGTCTATATTAAAACACTTCTATCTAACACTCCTCAATCTCACTTATTTAATTCTTTTTATTAAACGTTTCTTCTACAAACTCCATTAATGCAGCCACTACTTTATTAATCAATACAACTGTTGTATTTAATGAAAGGAATGATGTAAATAGATGAGCAGTAAAGCCTATTTACGCGGAGGTCTATTTATATGACAGTTAGACTCAACATACAAAGCAGACTATGGAATTCTGCGCAGATGAAAACTAAGCTTAAAATGGCGAGCAACTTTGTAGAAGAAACATCATTGAAGTCATCTTCAATATCTTTAAAGCCCTATAACTTTAATTTCTGCTATAACATATTTTTCTCCTTTTATAACCTACTACTTCTACTCTATAATCAAATACTTAGAATATTCTTAGACCATTTAAACAACCAAAAATTTAATAACAATATTACTTTTTAATTAACTACTCCTCTAATGAAGTATATGTATACTTACTTTACAACCAACTCTTACTTCCTAACCACACTCTAATTAAACAATTTTTAATAACCAAATACTTAAATTTGGCTATTAGAACTAAAAAACATTTAAACATAATTTATTTAACTCAATAGAAATCTCAGAAAATATTCTACACACAACATCTATACTATCACCAACAGTCTCTGAAACATACTTAGATAAACTTGAACATTTACTTGCAGATTTACTTTTATTGTTACAAAATCCTAATGATAACACTCCAAGCTCACCTACCTCAGACTCTTTACCTACAAACAACAATTTTACCAATAGCTCCTTTTGCCAAAACTCTAATCACATTAAAGATTTGCACCTCAACATTGCTACTCATAATGTTTGAGGCTTCAATTCAGTAACTAAAAGAAAAGCATGGCAAAACTATTGTCTTCATAATAACATCATTATCACTAATATAACTGAAACTAAAATCTCCAACAAACCTAACTTATTCTTCTGTAACAAAAATTTATTTACATATTACTAGGCCAATTCAGAGATCTCAGCTAAAGGAACTGCTATTATGATCTGTAATCACCTTAAACCACATGTACATAGCTGCTAAACACATCCTGGTGGAGCTATTGCTCTAGACTTCTTCTTCAAAAACCAAATCAAACTTTGTATCATATCTGTCTATCTCTCATCTACAGATCTAACTAAAAGAAATACTACATAAGAAACAGTCATCAACTAGATTAAACAAGCATTTAAGCAAAATCTCCTTCCAATAGTTCTTAGAGACTTCAATATATAAGACAACACATTTAGCTCATCTTTAAAATATAAGCTTATTAACTTCTTACATTATCCTAATATATATAATATTAGTATTCATTCTAATAATACCCACTATACTTGGTCCAACAATATTAGCAGCAGCCGTATTGATTATATTTGGACTGACCAATTCAGTATACAGTTTCTTTTATCCTATAAACTCAATGATAGTAAGACAAGTACTTCTAGTGACTACCTTATTCTCTTAGTATCTTGGATCTTTCTTAATGCATATAGCAAATCATTACAACAGCATACTGGCATTAGCTGTAGAATCTTTAACTACAAGCTTATGTCAGCAGACAAGTAGACAGAATTCTCAGATCTTTTAGTATTTAAACTTTAATCTTACCATTGAGACTCCAGAAAGTATTGATACTACCTGGCATAAAATTGAATACTTTATTATCTATTCAGCAATACAATTTATTTCTAATAAAATTAGTCACAAATGCTGCTATAACTATAAATATCCTCCACACCATACTTTACTTTACCTATCTCTTAAAAAACTTGGCCACTTTATTTTAATAGTCAAAAATACTAGTACTGACAACACTATTAGCATTTCTTATATAAACTCTCAGATCGATATCTTAATCTCAAGTCTCAATATAACCTTCAGCTTCTTTCCTCTCTAGAACCAATACATCTTAATCAATGGACCAAACATGCTCAAGAAATTTGGAAACAACTCTACCACTCATGATATATTGAAAACTTCTTGCTCTTATGACAACAAATTCAAGATGCATCAAAGAAAAGATGCAATACTCTTGTTACAAAGCCTACACAGGCAATCAATAGTATTCTTAACCAATACCACTCATCTATCTAATTTTCAAATATCAAACTAGCTAATGAGCTTATCACTGAATTCCAATTCATTAAACAGTATATTCAATCACATTTTGAAAACTGGACTGCTTATAAATCTATCAATGAAATATTATTTACTAATTTCTGATATCAATATTATACACTATGCTTATATATTGATACCAATTGGTATAATAGCCTTACTGCAACCATTACAGATGATAAAGTTCTTTGCACTATTGCAAAACTCCCTAATGGTAAAGCATGTAGTTCCACTGGTATAAGCTATAAAATGCTTAAACATGCTAATACCAAATGCATCCAAGCTCTCACTGCTCTTTTTAACTGGTATCTTACCACTGACCATATTCCAAAACAATAGAAACACGGCAGAATCTACACAATTTCTAAGCGTAACACCTTTAATGGTGATCTCAACCTCATACAGCTGATCAGCCATGTAAAACATATCCGAAAAATCTATACCAAAATACTTATCAACAGACTTAATACTATATTCTCACAGCATCCTATTCTGTCTCCCTTTAATTATGTTACCCTACCTGGCAATAGCACCTCAATCTCTATACATATTCTTAATAACCTTATAGAAGATGCATTATGCAATCACAAGAACATATAGCTACTATTTCAAGATATGAGTAAAGCCTATGATTCTGTGAATCTCACTCTCTTATAACAATCATTACTTCGCCTTTCCTTATCTACTTCAATTATTAATATTATTCATGACCTCTTTACAGACCAACATAACCAAGTTATTACTAACTTGGGACTCACTCCATCATATCCTATGCGTAATGGTATAGACCAAGGTGAAACAATTACTCCATTACTTTGGAGAATATACTACAACCCACTTATTACTCATATCTATTAACACTTTACTGGATATACTACTAAAACATCCTGGATTACCAACTTTAAAGACAAAACATTTAATAAACTCCAAGCTTACTGTTCTGTTTTTGCTTACATGAATAACACCCTATAGATTGCATCCTCACAAACTGAACTATTCAATATTTCTGTTGTAGAATCCTTCTATAAGATGGCTAATATTCAAGTCAATCTCTCTAAATCTTTACTTACTACAAACAATCCTTCTTCAATATATTATCCTATTTACTTCAACAATCATGCTCTTCCTTTATACTCATACCATGAACCTTTTAAGTTTCTTAGCTGCTAGGTCACACTTGATAACAAACATCACAAACAAACACAACTAATTATTAATGAATCTTTTCACCTAATACAAATTGCAAACTCTAAACGCATTACAGACATATATGCTTATTACATTATCAATACTGTTATTATACCTACAATCAAATACCGTCTTCAAAACTTGGTTCTTAGTCGGAATACTTGCAAGAAAATACTTACACATTATATTGGGCTTGTTAAGTGCAAAGCTAAGCTCAGGCATACTATCCCTACTACTATACTTCTACATCCACAATTATATAATATTCATAATATTTGGGATATTCAACTTTAACATCACATCTCAAATTACATTAAACGTCTTAACAACATAGACCTTCTAGGATGTAGTTTCCATATTCATCTTCAATGACTCCAAAACAACCTATAGTCTTTAACAAATATACTATCACATTCTAATCCTATAATTGATGGATCTAATAAGCAAACTACAAGTTTTAAAACTATCCAACTATTTAAACATCTTGAACTTTCTATTGCTTCTAATATTTTATAGCAGATCCTATATACTATCTCTACTAATTTTGTATCTTTAGAATCTTTACTATCTACACATCTACAATATCCTAATTTTAAAAAACAACTTCGTTATCACTATATTTTATACTCTTGCCTTCTTAGTTGGCAGCATATTTTACCCAGAATTCATAAAATTTCTAAAGGAAGACAAACACTATGGTTTACTATTCTTGAAAATAATGTTATTAGTCACTACTCATCCAGAACTTTGTATAATCACATTCAACTCCCTGATATAAATTACTATTACTATATTACTGAACATTTTTCATTACGCTCTAAACCCTGGCTTATTACAATACTTAATAATTAAATTATTATTAGTAAAGCATATAGGCAGCCCACCTCTTCTAGACATATCCTTATTACACACTAGCAATGTTCTATTAAATCTCAATTTACTTGCTTATATCCAACACCACCTATTACTACCTACCGATGTTCAGACTATTTTCTAAATTCTAATCTTATTGCCAATAGATATACTATTCTTAGTCCTATTAATCTTGCTACCAAGTTCTTTGACAGAGTCAATTCTACAACCAAATCTGTTAACTTGAATACCAATCACCTTGACCTAATATACTCTATTGCCTGTTGGTATCCACTTCAAATCCTATCTGCCCCTAATATTTCTATTGCTATAACACAAATACCAAATATCTTTGAAGCAAATATTTTAACTAACACTCTTTAGACAATTGCCAATTATAATCACAACTATTCTAAGCTTTCCTTCTATACAAATGGTTCAGTTATAGAACTTGGAACACCTCAATGCTCTATGGGATTGGATAGATACAAATCTAAAACAACAACATTGTCACTCTTTTCAGGCACAAATTAAGCTCTGGTTATGTTCTTTTAAGACTGAGCTTACTACTATTATATCTGCACTTATCACAGCACTTAGAAATTGCATAGTCCATATTTACACAGATTCACAATCTGTAATTTCTAAATATAATAATATTAATCAGACTTTACTTGCCTTATCTTTTATTTGAACACCATATCATTCACTATAGTATACTTTAATTAATTTTATTAATTTATACAATTTACAAGTTCACTTTCACAAAGTTGATGCTCATCAAGATGATGAATTTAATAATCGGGCTGATCAACTAGCCCAAAATTATTTTAATACATCCTATTTAATATTTAAACCCTATAATATATATAACTCAAACTATACTCTTTTCTTTGATAACTTTCTAGTAGAGTTACCAATTATACGATTTATTTGAACAATTTGTTATGCCTACATCTATGCTCTTTGGTCATCACAAAACCGATTCCAGCAATGGTCTCAAATATCTAATCAGATTTACTGGCATACTATTTGGCTATATATTAATAATAATTAAAAGATATTTAACTACTCATACAGCTTTCAGGCATCTATTTTGAAATCATTTCATATTAAAATCTTACTTGATGATTTATCTACTTCACACATTCTACATAAACATAAGTCTGCATACCCACCAGTATGCTATTAATGCAACCAAGCTAGTACTGCACTTTATTGGATCACATGCTCAACACCTCAGCCTCTTCAAAATTTGATTAGTAACTCACTTTAATCAATAATAAACTTATCTAATCTTGATTCTTCAGTTGAGTCTATTGCTAATATACATCAACAAATCCAAAATCTTCAATGTATGCAGATCCACAACTCACCAAATACGCCATCTCTTTTATCAACAATTTCTGGTCTTGTTTCTATTGAAATTATATCTGTTCTTACTGATCTCACCTTGTCTAA
>CAJVPZ010002594.1:0-12184 GCA_910592135.1 Racocetra fulgida | reverse complement strand
GGAGGATAATACAAATAATCGTTACTGATCAACACTTTGCTATTAAACATATCAAATCTAATGAAAAGATCACACATTAATTAAGAAAATTGGGCCACAAATCACTTGTTAAAAAAAGAGGAATACTATTCCAGGAGGTACTATATGCAGCGCTATACTGATATGGTATAGTTTCGAGCAAAATTACAAAATTCTCATTCAGGATAGTTCCTGATTCTGAATCGTAATTATCTGGGTACAACATATATATTGATATAAAAATTTAAGTATCATTAAAAAAAATATATACATTGATGCTTATATAATAAAATATTTGAATTTTACTTAAATATATATATATAATATAAATATTACATTTGGAATTTCCAGTATTAGTCCAAACTTGATCCATATCCCACTGAGATGCCGTATCACAATTACAATATAAACAAAAATAGTTCGCATTTGGAGTGTTTAATCCCATTACTATATACATAAATTTCTAATCCCCACAGAAGTACAATTCAACTGGCCAATAAACACTATTATGATCGTAAAAACCATTATTTTTAAGGGCTGAAAGTTCATACTCAAATATACGCCCAACTTTCATTAGCGTATCATATCTCTTCTGCCCAATATATAGACAAATGCTTAAAATAACAAATAATTAAAACTTAATAATTAAATAATGATAATTAATAAATAGTTAAAATTAATTCATAAAACTTACCAATATTGATAATCTGGCTTAAGAACCTCTCTACCTTCATTTAAAAGACAAACCGTCACCATCACATGGTTTTGCTTACAGCCTACGTTATAACTATCACCTCCAAATTTTAACTCAATTGTATCTCCTGGAATAAGAGTTGGTAGTGAAGATTGTTTCCAAATAGGAATGAGAATGTCCAAAATAGATTTGATTGCTCTATAGGCACCATTTCCGATTTCTGATTGTCAATTCAATATTTCATCAGTATTAAAAGTCCCAATTTTAATTTTTTCATTTATTTGGTTGGTTATTTCAATTCTTTGTATTGCAACTTGATGCTCTCGAATGAGTTGGGGTTCAACGGCAGCCAAATGGCAATAGCCATCATGGGACAACAAGGATTCATCACACGCTCAAATAGTAGCATCTAATTTAGAAAGTTCTATTTCCTTATTAAATGAACGGTAATTCAAATTAACGTTTTCATTATTACCGTCTAATTAAATACTGCGCACATGAACAAGGGGCTGTTGATTTTTTGTAACTAATTGATGTTGTAAAATTAGTGATGACAGTTCTTTTCCGGACTCTCTTCCAAAGGCAACAAATTGTTTATTTTGCCCTGATATTGATTGCAGACTTGAAAAAGGTCTCTTTTTAATGTTTTTTTTTTATTTAAAGGTGCTAAGGTTACATTTAAGCTGTAAGATGATTCAACATTTGCTTGCTCATCATAATTTCCACTACTAGAAGACTTCAAATACCATTCAAATGCCTTTTCTTCATCTTTAAGAATTCCTATACCATGTTGGTAGCAATTTCCAACATTTAATTGTCCATCAAAATTTCTATTCTTAGCAGATTTTAAATACCATTCAAATGCAATTTTTTCATCTTTCAGAACACCTATTCCATTTTGATAGCAATTCCCAACATGTAGTTTTCCATTGGAATTTCCACTCTCAGCAGATTTCAAGTACCATTCAAATGCTTTTTTCTGATTTTTGGAAATGCCTATTGCATTTTGGTAACAATTTCCAACGCTTAGATGTCCATCAGAATTTCCATTCATAGAAGATTTCAAGTACCATTCAAATGCTTTTTTCTCATCTTTAGGAACACCTATTCCATTTTGGTAGCAATTTTTGATGCTTAATTGTCCATTAGAATTTCCACCCTTAGCAGATTTCAAGTACCATTCGAATGCTTTTTTTTCATCATTAGGAATGCTTATGCCACTTTGGTGACAATTTTCATTATTGAACTTTTCATTAGAATTTTCACCTTTAGTACACTTTTTGTCAACCTGATAAACAGAATTTAATTTGTATTCCCATTTTTTATTTGGACTTAAATGTCTATCAAATCGGTTAGAGTTTTTTAAATCAGGTAACAAATGGGATTGGACTTCGTTAATAGGCACAGATAAAAAAAAAATGCTAGAAAATTTTCCAGTATCTCGGTTTATTTCTGGTGCGCGTGGAGAAAAGATTGAACAATTGTAGTGTGAATTTCATCAATTACATAATGTTTTACGCAATCACAACTTACTGATCAAGAAATTTATCAGTATAAAGTTGATGCAGAAAATTGGGTTCAAACTTTTTGCTGTCTAACTCAAGGTTATATAAATTCTTTACAGAATTCTAGACTTTATCAGAAGGTGGATGTAACACCATATATGCATGTGTTCACAAAATATGTGCCTTTATTTATGCAACAATTAAAAGAAAAAGGTCTTTCTTTACAAATTTTTCTACTTCAAGCATAGAAAAAAAAATCATAATCAGATAATATAAGCCTTTGAGATCTGATTTTTATTTCTGTATTTTACAGTGTTAGCCATTTTGGGTCATATTCAACTTTATATGACCAAGGTGCATAATAGTAAATTTGATAAGTCATAACAGGTCATAGGGTCATAATCTATAGTTGGCCAACACTGGTATTTTATACGTTTTTCTAATAAATCAGAATATTTTACATTTATACGTTTTTTTAATAAATTTTTATTAGGTTAGAATATTTTTTGGAGGTACTACTATGGGAGGAAACAAAGAAAAATTTGTCATTTATGATATTATGTCTTATGAAAATCGACAGCTTTTTTATTTAACTAACAGTACCCCTAAAGAAATCACTGCTCGAAATATAGATGCAAATAACAAGAAAAATATTGCATTCATTAGTGATTCTGGCCAATAATAAAAAATTGGCTAAAGCTAATGTTCAGCTTAGCCGGTCAAGTTTTTTCAAAATCGGCTAATCAATTTCTTATACAGGTTACCCTCGTTAATATCAACCTATTTGAATTGATTTTAAATTATGTTGATAGTAATATTAATGAGTGATCATATTAAAGTTAATACATATAAGGGAATTTTGACATATAAAAATTTATAAAAATTTGTGGTTAGGTTGATATTGATGGGGGGTAACCTGTATTAATAATAATTTATGTATGAAGTTTTTGATTATTACAAAAAAATCATTATAAAGTGCTTTTTAATTTTGTATTTTTTGCTTTATAAATTGAAAGATTCTGATTTCAATTGTTATACATTTTATTATCATTAGCTTGGTTTAACGAATATATATAATCGAATCAGTAATTGCATTTTCGAAGAACAAATAGTTAAAAAGAAGTATGTATATTATTTATATTTTTTATCTGATTTCCTAATATTTCTATTTACTTATTAACGTATCAGTTGCATCAAAATCGATTGTTTCACTTTCAGATATTGAATTCACTCACCGACATTCATTATTTGATATTGGAACTACAACACTGGATTACCGGCACATAATCTTGCTCAAACAATTCTGAACCAACAGTGCGTGTACTGTATATAGCTTAAATTTATACGATTGATCATTCCAACATCATAATTCTGTTCACTTCGAGAGGTACAGAATCTAAGAATATATACTGTTACTTGAATGATAACATCTTTTAATTACAATTTTTTTTGGGAATAAAATATGTTAGGTTTAGCTTGGCTGATAATGGCTTATACTATGTTATTCCTCTTTATTTGGAGTATGTGGTTTTTTACACCTATAGGAAAAAAAAGAGATAAATTTTATGTTAATACTATGATAGGCTAATAGTAGTAGCTTGTGAAAACATCTAAGAAAACAAAAGGAAAGTATTATAAAATATTGGTTTGAACTCATCTGAATTGTAATAGAAATATATTTAAATTAGACTAATATATAATATTATTGCACCATTTTTGTAATCTATGAAAAATATTATTTTTGAAGCTTTTTTGATAAACATGAGTAAAATTTGAATGAAGCCAGTGATCTTTTGTTCCAATCAGATAAGTTTCAAGATATTTGGCTAAGTCCTCAAAAAGAAATTTGCAGGCAATAAATATTAGCAGGGTATAATTCATAGAGATCTAGTATTATGCATCCCAGTAGTTGATGTAGTTATAAAAAGGTCTATACTTTGGAATACCTAAAAGTAATAATTAAATATTTTTCTATTTCGTATCTCGCAGATAATGTAAGTCATGTATATTAATTAGGAAGAGACTCAAATAGCAGATCTCTTAAGGCCTTGTGAGTCAATAACACCATATTACAATTTATTTTTTATAGCACTAAATAAAAACCTTAGTGCTATTTTAAATATTGTGATACTTCAATAATCTAAAAATATATCGCTTATGCACTATAACTCTAACAATTAATAATATAACAAAAAAAATTATCTATTGAGTGTTGAAAAGGAACCCGAGGTAATATAAATCTATAATTTTTTTGAATTGATCTATCGCTATCATTTGAAAAACTTTTGTTTGAATCAATCTTATGAACTTGTTCTAGACTTAGCACGTGCAGAGTAATATGATTTGTTTGGGATGTGGCAGGCCTAATAAAAAAATAATTAATGATTAAAAAAAAAAAACTAACAATATTTTCATTAACAAAATGATATTTTGTTAAAATTTCTTACTGTTCAGAAAATTCTCCCGAATCTGCTATGAATTTACAAGTGACAGTGCCACATTGAAAAATACGACCATTTTCCTTTAATTCTGACTGCACCAACTAAAATTGACACTATAAGAGCTCTCATGATCTATAAATAAAACATAGCCAATAGTTTTTAATTTTGGATCTTGCCAAATATACCAATAGTTATAATTCACTAATTGCTTTAATCTTTGTTCACCAGCTTCGCCCTGAAACATACAGGAATACTTTCGTTGCACAGAATTATATTGGAAAGAGGGCTCATGTTCAAAAAGATGAACAAATATATTTTCTGGGAAGGCATTAATAGAAACTTGTTTTGCGCCTACTGAGTGCCTACTAAAACCCAGACGCTTTTTAATAAGAACTATAAATGCGTTCTGATAAAATGTAATTTGCTCAAGGGGTGGTTGAATAAGTGAATAGCGATGAAGTATAATTTTATTATTTCGGTGCTTAATCCTTTCATGAATAACAAGATTTTTTCGAGAAGAAAAAATTTCTTGACAAAGTTGGCATTTACTAGCCATTGTAAGTTTAATACCCGGGTAGTTCTTGCTTAATAATCAATTGATGAACTAGCAAAGGTAGTGGCGACTTTTTAAGTGTTCCAGATATTAACTGTTGTCTTGGTTTAGAATAAGGTACACAGTATTGTAAAACTGCTGAAGTTTCTGCTTGTTGAGACTGTACCAAAGACTGATCCTCTTAGAGACTATTGCAAGCCTGAAAGGTATTTGGGTATTTAGTCCGTATATCAACTTTTTTTGAAATATCACTATCAAATTTTTAATCGATTTGATTGGTTAATTATATATTTTGATCATCATATATGACAAAATCGAATTTTGTGACAATTTTGCATGGAGTCAAATCCGCCCATATGACGATAATGAGTGAAATAAAATGAAATAAATTTAAAATAAGTGTTTTAGACTTGTCATAAATGAGTAGACACATTAATTAATTATTTACTCGTCAACCAATTAACTAACTTCCATACAATTGCTATTACTTGTAGGAACTTAATAGTTTTTTCTATGCTCAATTCTATTTAATATAAACCTAAATGTCTTATCCTATATGATCTTTTATAACATGATAATACTCCGCTAATAACTACATAAATTCAGTACAATATACAAACATTATATGAAGTAAATCTTTATTGCATCTTAAATAAAAAAAAAATCATTATAAACGTAGTAACTTGTTACTTAAACGTTTGAAAAAGCATGTAATAAATATTGTATAAATTAAAGTTTTTTGCCAAAGTTCCACTTTATTTCTTTTTTGTTCGTTTAACAAGCCAAAAAAAAATTTTTTAACATTCTAGTTGTTATTATTCCATATTTACTTATCTTTATATATATCTTTATTACATAAATCGCAATATAAAGTTGCTGGATTCAAGTGGATTCAACCGATATTATTAAAATACAGCACGAAAAGCTTCAATTTGCATAGTAAACATCCATGTTTCATAGTGTCACAAGTTAGATTCATGACTTAATTTTTTCTTTTTCGTTTCTCTTTAATGTACTAATCTTGATTGCCCAGTGAGGAACGTTCCAATGAGAATTACTGGAACTGGAAGGTCACTGACCTAATTGGAAAAAATTGAGACCCAGTGATCGGATATCACTGGACCGTTCCAGTGAAGATGTTTTTATCATTTCCAGTGATGTCCAGTAACTTCTAATAACTTCTGATTGGCTGATTCGAATCAATCACTTGGAATAGTGATCCGACCGGAGTGGGTAAAGATTGAACCTGGTATAAAATTTAAGCCATCCGTTTACAAGAACGTTATTGAAGTAATTGTATAAATTATCAATATGACTGAATTCAATAAATCGTTAGAAATCGAACCAAATAGATGGATAATCTTCAATTAATTTACTGAACCTTACAAAATTATGCAAATTATGATAATTAGGTTTGAGCTGAGAGAAGCGAAATCTTAGGAATTTAGCGATGTCCAGCTCCTGCCCTATAAATTTTAGGCCACTTATGTAGAATTTAATCAGCAATTTGCTTATTGAAGATATATGATTATTGCAGATCAAAAATTGGAAGAAATATGAACAAATCCATTCAAAGGCACAGTCACATAACTTTCTATCATAATGAACATCTACAATGAACCAGGATAACCGAAATTGAACTTACTAACGTGACACATTAATCGAGATATAAAATGCGTTATTCATTGCTTTTTTTTTTGACTATTTCTTATTGCGAGATCGCATAAACGTATTTTTTCTTTTTCGATTAAATAGTAGAATTAATGCGCTAATACATTAGACTCCCGAGTTTATAACATTATGCGACAAAGGCACGGGTTATTCATATTTATTTAATCAATTTATTGGCCAATCAAATGAATATGTTCCATTGAAAAAATCGTTCCAGTGGGATTTCTTTCTGAACCACTGGAACTCTGGAAGAGTCTGGACGTCCAAATCTTCCAGTGAACAACACTGATTGATTGCGATCGAAATAGCAGAACCGATTACTCATAATTCTGGTCAAATTTGCTGATCATTTGGCTGGATTCAGAATCAAAAAAACTCCGAACTTGGCTAAACCGATTTGAAATTTTGGCTAGGGTAATAAGTACGTACGTACGTACAGTTCTGTTGTTTAGATCAATCAAAATCAGCCCTGATGGTACGCACGTATGTATGTATTTAGTCATCTTATTTATCTGTGCTAGATTAATTACAACGTTTCACATTTTTACATTGGTTATATATATATCGGAGGCAAATCCGATTTTTTACCATTATTGTTATACAACACCGCTACGTACTAAGTTCGTCTTCAAAATGATGACGTTACCGAACGAATGCCTCATTGAAATATTTAATAGTTTTCGTACTGATTATAAAAGTTTATTTTCATGCCTTCTTGTAAACCGTCAATTGTGTAGAATCATTATACCAATATTATGGAGTGAACCGACAGAACACTTTGATGATAAAAGACTTATAGAAATATATCTTTTAGCTTTAAATGCTGAAGAGCAAGCTCTACTGGTCCCCTTTAACATTATTCTTCCAAGTTATCCAAGGCCATTATTTGAGTACGCAAATTATACTACATCCGTTGGTTTTTATTTGGTTAATGGTGTCAAAAAGTGGCTTAATGAAGAAAATTATTCTTTCGAAGAAGATGAACCCGTAAATGCTATAAAATGCTCTTTAATTGCAATGTTTCTGCGAGCAAGTAAAAATCTTAAATATTTAACGCTTAAAGATACTACTATTAATAAAATGCCATTAGCAGATGCACTTTTCAAGAATACCACATTGACTTCTTTGAATTTTATTCGTAATTTTCTTGGGCCAGAAGAAATAAATGCCTTAGCAGATGTACTTTGCAAGGACACCACACTAATTTCTTTGAGTATTTTGGATAATAATCTTGGATCACAAGGAGGAAAAGCAATAGCAGATGCACTTTGCAAAAACACTACACTAACTTCTTTAAATATTAGTTGTAATAATCTTGAATCAGACGTCGGAAAAGCATTAGCAGATGCGCTTTGCAAAAACAATACGCTGAAAATTTTGAATCTTGGTATAGATGGATGGAATTCGATTTCTTATTGTAATAGACTTGGGTCACAAGGAGGGAAAGCGTTAGCAGATGCACTTTGCAAAAACATTACGCTAACTTCTTTGGATCTTGGCGGCAATAATCTTGGATTAGAAGGTGGAAAAGCACTAGCAGACGCCCTTTGTAAGAACACCACGCTGACTTCTTTGAACCTTTATAGGAATCATCTTAGACCAGAGGGTGGAAAAGCATTAGCTGATGCACTTTGCAAAAACACCACGTTGACTTCTTTGAATCTTAGCTATAATGATCTTGGATCAGAAGGAGGAAAAGCTTTAGCAGATGCACTTTGCAAGAACATCACGTTAACTTCTTTGGATCTTAGCAATAATAAACTTGGATCCTATGCTGAAATACGATTGGATGGAATTTGTGGGTTCGCTGCCAATAGATTGCTTCATCATAATAGTAATACATCAGAAGGAATAAAAACATTAGTAGATGCACTTTGCAAGAACTCCACTCTTGCTTCTTTAAATCTTAGTGGTAATGCACTCGGATTCAACGAAGGAAAAGCATTGGCAAATGCACTTTGCAAGAACACTACGCTGGCTTATTTGAATCTTCAATCTAATTATCTTGGGGCAGAAGGTGGCAAAGCATTTGCAGATGCGCTTTGCAAGAATACTACACTGAGTTTTTTGAATCTTCGTCATAATTCTATTTATTTTACTATAAAATCTAATAATCCATGTATTAAAATATTGCAATAATTTGTATGCAATATAAATATAAAAATTATGTAATGGAATATTAACTAGAGAGCAGTATTGAAATAAATTAGTATAAGGTTTAAAACAAATATATTTATAAACTAGAAATTATGCAAGGAGGCAACTTCATCGCAGTGTTTCAATTAACCAATAAATATCTTAGACTAAAATCGGTGTTTCTATTTGACTTATTAACAATTTAACACCAAATTCTAACTAAATCCCTAACAAAAAAAAAGTTAAAAACATGAACCTAACCATTTTACAGCGTTATGTAATATTCATATTAAAAGTAACATTTTTATTTATTACAATATTATAATTTGGGTATATATATAGTAATAAAAATATAATAACATGAAATTCCTAATAATTGCTTTATTGCCAATTATTGATAATTTGACTATGTTTTCTTATTTAAATTTTTCAAACGACAAAACAAAAACCAACGCAGGGTGTTCTCAAGTAGTGCTGGACAATGATATCATATAACTTATATGACTTTATATGACTAATCATAGGAGTTCGTTATCTGAATAAGTTTAATCAGCTTAGTAATATATAAACACATATACCACTTACTATAGTACTCAATGTGATAAATACTGTAGGTAAATTTTTAAAATACTATTTATGTTCTATGTTATATGTAATTTGTGTAATTTGTAATATAAAATTTGATTGATTTTTAAATTTTATTATATGTAGATTTTGATATTTAATTATCTTTAGCTTTTTAAAAATTTTCAAAGTTGGCAGTGTACAAAACTTATATTGTCATTCTTCTCTATAATCAACCAGTTTTTTTTTCATAAATTTGTGATTATTAAAGATTTGATTACAATATTTATCTTATATAATCATACTAAATTATACAAAAGGAAATATTTTTGGTCGCAGACAGCTCCTATAAAGTCAAAATTTTACTAAACTAATCGACTTTTATGCATTAAAAAAAGTTGTTCGGCATGATAATAAAATGTTCTTTCTGAAATTTTATGAATTTATGTCAAGATTTTATTAATTAACCTTTTTATATTATAGAAAAATAAATTTTCTGTATCAAAATGCAATATATTATATCATGCCGAAAAACTTTTCTTAATGCATAAAAGTTGATTGGCTTAGTAAAATTTCGGTTTTTATATATAACAATTATTTGGTTCATGATTATATAAAAGTATTTCAATCTATAAAAAGTGTGATAGTGATTAAGATATTTAAATATAAAATAAATGAAAATAAAATTTTATGTGACTACAAGAGGAATGAAGCGTCACCGGCGTCTCTAATATGTTTTTTTTATATATTACAGAATTTTATTGATATTTTTTAATTTGAAAATGATATATATCAATTTAAAATTTAGGATGACATGGAAATAATCTGCCAAACTTATAGCAAACGCCAGTTAACTTCATATTTTTTCAAAAACAAATAATTTTCAAGAATTTAAAGTTAACTACCGTATTACCTCGAAATAACGCCCGGGGTGTAGGTTAAAATTTGGCCCAAATTAAGCTTAATTCGGCCCAAATTTTAACCTACACCCCGGGGCGTTATTTCGAGGTAATACGGTATGCAAATAACATGTTATAACGCATATTACAATAATAAACACCAACTATTGAAATCACGAACCCACTATTAATTCTTCACTTACCGCAGAAATTGTAACAATAAATAACTCTTCATTAACCACCCACTGTTAAAATAATAAGTCATTTATTAAATTACTAATCCATCAGAAATAACGAACCTACCCACTATTGAAATCATTAATTAACTCATCGGCTATTAAACTTGTAAACCTACCTACTGCTGAAATCACAAGCCAACGTACGACTTACAAAATTTGATCAAGATATTATTTCGCAAACCACAATAAATTATAAATCTATGCACTGTTGAAATTATAGACTCACCCGGTGTTAAATTTTCAAATTGATCACTATTCTACGAACCTATTCACTATCAAAATTAAAATCTTGAATTCATGCTCTATTGAAGCCACAACCCAGTCATCTTTGAGATCACTACCTTATCCATTATTAAATTTTAAATTCAAACATCGCTGAAATTATTACCTACCCATTACTAAAAATATAGCCCACCGTTGAAATTACTAATTACTTAATTGTGAACCCTCCCAACTACTACGTACAAAATGTATATCACCGTTACACAAAAATATATCATAAAAAAGTATAATAAATTAATCACAATATTTAATCATTAATCATATATAAGAAAAAAAATAAAAAATTTGTTTATCGCTGTTATTGACTTTGACCGTATTGTGACTATTCAAAACCACCTTTGAAACCTTTGAAAATGAACAATTATTGCAGTATACCGTATAACTTGGAGTTCTTTATTTACATATTTGCAAAATTTTATGGAATTTTTTCGTGTAACCATTGTGCATATTTTGGGTCTACTGTACGTACGTATAAATATATTTTTTGAACTCTACAATATTTTTAAAAAACACGCATTTATTATAGTGTTAATAAAATTAGTAGACATAACTACACGCATAATATTGACATTCTTTTTATAATATTTTATTAAATGACTAAATTGCTGTAAATGATACATTTTTAACCCTAGAAGCCCTAGAAGAAGCTGCTCAGGCTGCTGCTAAGGCGCAGGGCTTTGCTTTTTCAAGATGAAATAGTAATTTAGAAGAAAACAATGGCAGATCACCTTATGTTGTCTTGCAATGTACAAGTGGCAGAGATTGGTGTAATAATTGGGGCATTACAGGACCCCGAAGAACTCTGATATAACTCAGAGGTTACTAAAAAAGGAAATTTTGCATAGAAATTCATCAAACGTTGCATTTTTATATAGGAAATTTTTAAATTTTGGTCTATTTTATACGCCTATTTGGCTGATATTATACAAACTCAGATCTGAGTTGTATCAGAGTTCTTCGGGGTCCTGGTTAGAGTAGGATATAGTATATAGTAAAATTTTGCAAGAAATTTTTTTATTAGGATATTAAAAAAACAAATATTATACCTGATCTTCACGTGATAGTGCAGATATATATTAGAGTTGTTGATGAAACTAAATTGTGCTAGTGAAACTGGTGACTATCTAAAATCTGATTGGCCATTGCATTCAATAGCCAATCAGATTTTAGATAGTCACCAGT
>CAJVPZ010002593.1:0-12186 GCA_910592135.1 Racocetra fulgida | reverse complement strand
TTGGTCGGTCGGATTTTTATGTTTTCTTTTAATTCTGAATAATGAATAATAACTCTAAAACACCTATTTAATCACAATTAATCGGAATACCATTATGTTTAAATCGGCTAGCAACTTTGACAGTATATTTAGGCCCTTATTTGTAATAATTTTCAAATATTGGGTCTTTATCTGTAATTATTTTCATTTTGGACCCTAATTTGTAATTATTTTCATTTTTGGGCCCTTATCTGTAAATTCCCCAAAAATATTAGTAGTAATGGTAATACTAGTTCTGTATTTCAAGCTCCTACCCATTTCTCTGCTATCGAAAACCTCAAAATTCATATGAAAGAAATCGGATTTAAAGTTGATCCAGATTTTTCCAATGTTTTTGCTGAATTTTCTCATGTAAACCAAACAGTGAGTTCATCTAATATTCTATTTTAATATTTATTAGTTTATTTTAATTTCTCTTTATGATAACCTTATTATAATTGTAGCTATATGAATTGGCAGGGAAAGGAACTTTTCCATTAAATGGTGATATAATTATTAGAGTTATAAAATCCACTGAAGCATTATTGTCTAATATCTTCAATCATGACTCAAAAACTTTGTTTTGTCTAATAAATTTGCATCAGTTATTGGTACACCTGGGTGGGAAGAATTTTAAAATTATAGCACAGAGATATTTTGATAAATACAAAGCAAAATAAGGAATTATCTATTACAACAAACTTCATTAATCAACTAATTGTACAAACTTATCTACTATAGACTTCATTACGGAAAAAATGGAGCATATTCTAAATATAAAATCTTGTTTTTCTGATGTTTATCTGATCAAATTAAACAATTTGAGAAAGTACGCGCGAGTACGATCCTGGTAAAATTTTCTTTGATAATAAGTCTTTGCAGGATATATTTATTTGTGCTTTATCTTCATAAAATAGTAAAGGTTCGAGGAAAAAAACAATTAATGACGGTGCTAATATTAGTTTAAAATCTGACAATATTACAACAAAGTTATGTACGATAATATTTGATTTAGGGTCTGCAAGCCTGGCAGTAACAAAAGGCACAGGCATGTCATAGGCACAGGTGCAAAGACATCTGGCATAAAGTTAGTGGACACTTCTGAGGCAAAGGCACAAAGTATTTGGCACTTGTTGGGCATTTTGTATTATAAGTATGAAAAATCGATCCTAAACTATCAGACACTAGGGCACAAAGTGCCCGTCCAAAGGCGCCTAAAACATTACATGTGTGCCAACAAAATGCTAAAACTTTTGTGCCCATGGGCACGGGCAACCTCACAAGCTTTAGTGCCAGGCATGATGCCCAATATGCCCGGCATGGGCATTTGCAAATCCCTACTATCAATTATATAGTCAAGGCCTTAATATTTAATAGAATCGAAAAGAATCACGTTACACGACAATTGTGTGTTTGTTTGGACTATACCGGCAATAATTTAGGTCGGGATGATTTATTATTGAAAAGTTAAGGATACATGAATAGCAAAGTGGCAGTTGGACGAGTTGGCCGGAACGGCAATGACCACCCGCGAAAGTAGCAATCGAAATTGCACTGGGGTCGCCGGCTTTTCGATTATTGCAGGATTCGCATCTTTCCATTTGTATGGCTCAGCCAGGGCGGCCCCTAAAGTGCTAGTGATATAAGACCAATTAGTGCAACTTATTGGTTCTCTTCTAGTTGCATATTGTAGATCACTCTTTTTTAGATAACAACTGTACGTAATTCAATATTGCAATATATATATATATACTTGGCTACGCCATAATTACGTCACTGGCACTTTGGAGCCGCCCTGGCTGAGTCCCGTTTGTATAATTATGATTTGTTCTCTATTAAATTGAACGATTTACCAAAAAAAAACATTCTGCATATATTACGTACGTTAGGGATGGTAAAAAACCATTTTGAACAGTTTTTAATACATTTTTATTGTTTAAAAAATGGTTTAAATCATCGATATCTGATGCTGAAAGTTAGCTGAAACTGAAAATGCCGCTTTTGATTGGTTAATTTTGGTTTCAGTTTTAAAAAAGTATATGATGTTTATAAGAGGACTGCTAGTCTTCACCGGGGAAAATTCACCGGGCTGATATATCTCAAAAACGTACTAGCTAACACACCCCAGCGTACTAAGCAAAATGTTCAGAACTCAAAAACTAACCCTAACTAAAATTTGGGCCTTTGTATCTGACCCCTATTTTTTTCTGAAACTGCACACTACCCCTTAAAGAAATAAGGAGCGAATTTTCCCCGGTTAAATTTTTCCCCGGTTAAATATAGTTATTTTCTTTTTATAATTTTTGAATTTATTACAAATAATATGCAAAAACAATTATGAAAAATTATAAGTAATGCATTTGATCTTTTTTTTTTTGTATTGATTCTAAATTACTTTCAAAATACGCAATTTGCCTATCAATTAAATACAACTTTATATATTTAATGATATATTAAAATCCAAGATATGCACATTTATAAATTATTTGAAAATATTGTTATATAAATCATGCTAAATAAGGAGTGAATTATACTTTTGACGAGGCATTGTTCGACCATGTTTATCAATTTCAGTAATTTTTGTAAATGGATTATTTTTAAAGAACTTTCATGAGACACTGTCAATTATTTTACTTTTATTTGTTATTTTTTTAAAAATCTACTCGTAATAAGTACGGTACCAATTGCATTGCGCAATTTTAGAACATGATTATGTCAAAATGTATTATCATAAACCATTTTTTTAACAGATCAAAATCAAACATCATGATTTTTAAGATCGAGTTTTAAAACATTTGCCATCCTTAATATACGTACATGCGTACGTTGTGAAAAGATTTTTTATATTTGGTGTATATTGGACTCGGCCCATTTAGTATACACTACAAAAGATGTTGAGGCTCATGTCGAATTTAGCCAAATTTAGTTAGTATGTTACATTAATTGCAATTTATCAAACTTATAGTACTTAGGCCAGACCAATTTAATTCGGTGGTTTACATTACATCCTCTCACAAAAGAGGGGGGGCGGGCTGGAGGGAGTTTATAATAATTTTTTTCCGAAATGTTCCGCGATATAATAAAAGTTTTCCGAAATTTTCCGCACATATAGTGGGGGAGTCAGAAGAGGGAGGGAGGGTAATGTAAACCACCGAATTAAATTGGTCTGGCCTTATAGCACTTATCGCCTTTATATCACTTATGTTACTTATACCACTTATCGTCCTTAGTAAACTTATCGCCCTTAGTAGCCTTCGTACCGAAATAAAATTCAAAGCCTCCTGAAGCCCTTAGTAGAAGTGTTTGGTCTTACTAATCCCCGATAAGTAAAATCTGCAGTAAGAATTAGTAACTAAATTCCGTGATTCTGTACTAAGGGACGCGTGTCGTGAGCTCTAATTGACCCTAGTTACTCTGATCAAGTCTTTCCACGCCTCGATCGTAGCATTACCATTCTTAGGATTAAATTAAAGTAGTTTAGTTAGTATTGAGTGTAATGTTATATTGCAGTATTTGTGTTATCCAGCCTCCAGAGTATTTTCGACCGCTTCAACGTACGTACAGTACGTACATACAATAATACGTAAGTCTATCATTATCTATTATTGTTTCTATTTAAAGAAAGATTACGTTTCACCAATACTTAGACTAATAAGGTTTGTCATTGACATTATTGTTATTGCTATTGATTACTACATTGCACGTAGTGATTCAGGTCAAACTTCAAGCAGGGACATTGAATACCGTACTAGAGGTTGGAACTGGTTTCAATAATTCGAAATTATCACATTAATTTAAAAGTACCAAATTTGATTGGATAAATTAATGACAAATTCGAAAATATCACGTAACTTACGTGATAAACTCGAATGATTGAAATCCGTTCCAACCTCTATACCATACAGTAGGGGACTGCACAGGCCGGGCCGAAATTTGAAAATTTTAAAAACTTCTCAAAACCGCGTGCCTGACGTTTCTTGATATTTATCATAAATGTTAGGGCGCTTTCAAGCAAAAAATTTGGACATTCTCCTGAGCAGATGTCCATTGTCTGATCATTGTCGGTGCGTCACATGGATTGCTCATAGGACTTAAACCACCATATTAATTCACTAGAATGCCAAGTGGCAAATCCGGTAATATAATTGGGTAATGGTTGAATATGCAAAATATAATGACATTTGCATGTATGATGAATACGTTGGAGTGAAAATATTATTGACAGATTTGGAACGACCAATTGAAATAGCAGCCATTCACAAAGTAGCGTTCTTGAATCATGATTTATTAAAATTTACAGTAATTAATTTCGAAGCGTCAAGAAAGGCACTTTAAACGATGGATATTACACAGCATGTATATCAAATGAAGTTATACGCAATTATTTTTTTCTAAAAAAAAAAATAAAAATAGGACTAAGGGAATTGATACTTATTACATAAATACAACCCCCCTCCAGAGTCAGCCATTTGACAATTGCAAGTTATTTATTTTAGAGCTTGCGATTGATTATTTTTTAGAACTTGTAATTGTGACAAATTACTGATTCTGAGGGGGATTATATTTACGTAATAAGCGTCTCCCTAAAAAATAAAATGGGAAAAAATTAATAAAATAGAAAGAAGTAAGGATCTACATATACATTCCTGGTTTGAGCGCGACTACGTCGTGCAGCTACCCTTATTATAATATGCAGGGCAAATATATATCAATACATATCGATACCAGGTCTTTTTTTCTTTAACGGCATTCAAAAAATATTAATTTCCAGTCCAATAATCTAAGCAAAATTTTGAGCTAAATAGTGAAAGAATAATCTTTTTTTATAAAATAAGCTGTACAAAACAAATTTCTCTACGTCTAAAAACTTTAAAAAGAGAGAGAGAGAGAAAGGATTAGAGAATTGACACTTATTGCGCAAATACAACCCCTTTCAGAGTCAATCATCTGACACAATTACAAGTTCGTAATACTGTAAGTAATCGTTTGACAATTGCACACTCTAACATAACCAATCATATAAAGTTTATAGTATGATTACTTTGGAATTGGTAATTATCAAATGGCTGACTCTGGGGGGGCTATATTTATGTAATAAGTGTCAGTTCCCTTAGCGTGAGCAGTTGCCTGGTATCGATATATATCGATATATATATATATATCAATATTTGCTCCTGCATATTATAATTTCTTTGACGAACCATTAAACACTCATAAGCAATTCATGAGACGCACTACCAACAATGGTCAGACAATGGATATTTACTCAGGGCAAGGACTGAATTTTTTTGTTTGAAAGCGCCCTTAGAGTAACTAATCACATTTAAGTATTGGAATGGGTTGAATTTCTTGTTGAAGGTAGTTATGGAAAAGTATATAAGGCTAAATTGAAAAGCGGTTCTATCAATATTATGACAAGAAAATCAGTGATGGCACAGAGTTGGTGATACTGAGGTTGTTTTTAAAAGCATAAAAAAATTTAAAGAATATGCGTATAGATTTTTTTAAAAAGGTACATAATTTAATGTGATAAATAATAGAAAGTTTATTTGCGTAATTGATGCTTTTTTAATTCGTTTTTTAAGATTGAAACTCAAATGGTCTCATGCGAAGAATTTAGTAATATTATTGGATGTTACGGAATAACTAAATTTCCAATTACTGAAAATTATATAATGATCATGGATTACAAAAAAGATAGAAGTCTTAGGAGTTATTTATATGCAAATGTTTGTTTTCTAAGATGGAGTCAAAAATTAAACCTTCTACACAATGCGATCAAAGGTCTTTCTGAAATCCATAAAAAAAAAATAATGCATAATGATTTTCACAGTGGTAATATTATTTTTTTTGACGATAAATCATATATTGCTGATTTTGGATTATGTAACCATGTTGAAACCGACTCTATTGTGTTCGGAGGTTTGCCATACATTGCACCTGAAGTATTATGTCGAGAATCATTTAATGAAGCTGCAGATATCTATTCTCTTGGAATAGTTACGAATCAGGTTGCATCAGGTTATCCACCGTATTATGATCGTAACTACGATACTGGCCTTGTACTTCAAATCGTCAATGAGGGGCTCCGCCCAAACATTAATGCTAATGTCACATCACAAGTTAGTAAATTAATCCAACGTTGCTGGAGTCAAAATCCTAACGATCGGCCAACTGCCATTGAATTGCTTGATAAGCTTTGTAGTTATAGGCAAAAAGACAATAAATTATGGAAGGAAATTGAACAAATCGAAAATAATATAAATTTTAATATATCTCTACGAGAGGCTTCCCTCAAATACGAAACACCTAAACAAGTATTCTACACCAGTAAACATTATTACGTTCCAGAAATAGGTAAAATGTTATATGATCTTTTATTGTGCGAATAAGTTTTACAAGATATGAATCCCTTTATTTTTTACGTTAATTTTATTTTTGCTAACATTTTTTTAAATATAACAAGATAATGAAACTTCGTCATCGAGTCGACAAAATAGTATCCAAAATGCCAAAGTCGACCATAATAGCTCAAATTCAATTCCAGCCAATAATTCTGAATCAACAGAAGGTACAAATTTGTCAAGTTTTATTGGTTCATATATATAGTGAAGATGAAATTAGTAATAGAAAGAGAAATAACTTATATTAAGAAGATAATTTTTTTACTTTAGGTTTATTTTTCTCAGAACTCACTATTGATCCAATATTATCACCAGCAAAAATTAGCACAGATATTGATAAAAATTGGTACAAGACTACTGTTAAAGATTATAAGTTGAAGGAAATGCGTTTTGATAAATTTGGAAAAATAGATCAAATAGGAATTGATGCATATGGAGTAATTTACCAAACGACCTATGCCTTAACAGAAGAAAAGGTTGTAGTGAAAGAACTGTTTATTACATCAGACGATCATGAAAGCATTAAAATTTTTATTAATGAAGTAAAAAAACCCATCTGCACATTGTTTATTCTATCTTTTTTTTTATTTCTACATGACTTATTGTTTTAAGATCTGCTAATATAATTTCTTTACTATTCGTTTTTAGTTAAAACTACATAGTCGAGTTACTCATCCACGAATAATTCAACTTCATGGAATAAGTTGTGGTTAGTTATAGTCTGCAAATTTCCCGACGGTCATTTCAGGCAATCTAATCTGGATCACACAGCGAGATAATTTATCGTTTCATTAGTAGTGTTATATTTTATTAGTGAATCTTCATGCTACGTGATGTCAATTAAATAGAAATGACCATCGGAAAAATTATATGTAACCTTAACCTTCGGTTTCGTCTCTTATTATTTCTTTTATTAAAAATCAAAGATCAGGATAACGAAACGTACTACCTTGTGATGGAATACGCCGAAGGTGGGACATTACAACAATTTTTGAGAAAGCGTGTATTTACTTATCAAGAAAGGATACAATTGGCTTTACAAATAGTAGAAGGAATGACTTATTTGCATAGTATAAACATTATCCATCAGGATTTGGTAAGCTTGCTTACCGATTACTGATTGAATTTATTTTGAATACTTGCTGCATAGTAGATATATAAATTTTTTTTTTTTTTTTTTTTTTTTTAGATGGTGATATTAAAATTGCTAATTTTGGTCTATCTAAAAGCCTTAACACTATACTGCTATAATGTCACTCAGCAATAATGTTTTTCCTTACATTGATCCTCAAAAACTCCGCAATGACAAATATATTTTGAATGAGAAATCTAACGTTTATAGTGATGGTGTCCTTTTATGGGAAATTTCCAGCAGTTGTAGTCCTTTTAATGGAAAGGAAAAAAGCACGCTTTTTCTTCAAATATTCTTTGAAGGGTTACGAGCAGAACCTATAAAAACCGTGCCGGATAAATATATCAAATTATATTCAGAATGTTGGCATGAAGATCCTTCTAATAGACCTTCTATGTTACAAGTATTTCAAACGCTCAAGTCTATGGACTGGTGGTATTTAAGCCTTGTTTATGATTGTGGAGTAAAAGAAATTTGTTATAGTGACTTTAAAAAAAGAAAAAGATAGGTAGTGGTGCATTTGGAATGGTTTATACAACAATTTGCAATTCAATAAAAGAAGGAATAGTTGTAATAAAAGATGTGCATATTACATCAGATGATGACGATGAAAATATTAAAATTTTTATTAATGAAGTACACTGTACAAACTTAAAAATTTGCTTTTTTTTACGCAGCATAACATGTAATTTTCTTAAGTTTTAATGAAAATTTATTTTAATTTTCAGATAAAGCTACATAGTCGAGCTAATCATTCACGAGTCATTCAATTATATGGAATAAGTCGAGGTTAGTTTCTAATTTACATTAAACTACAAAAAAAAACAAAAGCTAACAAATAATTATGATATGTTAAAAGACCAAAATAGTGAGTCGCACTGCCTTGTAATGGAATTCGCTGAGAGTGGAACATTACAAAAATATTTACCAAATGCAAACTTAAACTGGAAAGAAAAAATTCGAATTGCGACACAAATTGTAGAAGGGGTAGATTATTTGCATAGTATAAGAATTGTTCATCGTGATTTGGTAGGTTCAAAGTCTTTATTTCATATTATATGATTCAACATGAGTTACAAATTTTATATAACCCTTTTTTAGCATTCTAAAAATGTTCTTGTACATCATGGTAATATTAAAATTGCCGATTTTGGTTTATCCAAAAATCTCAATAGTACAATGACAACTAAGGGGAATATTCTTGGAAGAATTCCTTATATTGATCCTCAAAAGCTTCGGAATAAAAAATATGTTTTGAATGAGAAATCAGATATTTATAGTATTGGTGTACTTTTCTGGGAAATTTCAAGTTGTCATGTCCCTTTTAAAACAGAAGATGATGTCGCACTTTATTTTCAAATTATTTGTGAAAATTTACGAGAAAAGCCTGTAAATGCAACACCTTGTCAGTATGTAAAATTGTATTCAGAGTGTTGGGATGATGATCCTTTTAAAAGACCTTCTAGTTCACAGATTATTGAAAGATTAAATTCTTTGAAATATGAACCAGTTTATAATGAACCGGACATTTTATAATAAGTTATGCTTGTTTATTAAATGTAATTTCTATGTTGTAGTAGACTTGTGTTTAGGTTTCAATAAATTATCATTTTAGACCAGTGTCTTTCTGTCAGTTGAAACAAATGTGTTTATATTCAAAGTAAAAACACTTAGTCTACTCAAAATTTATCCCTAATTTTAACCATGATGTCGACAACGAACTCAAGAAAAATGTACTGCAATGGCACGGGTTTCGGTTGCACGGATTTGTTCGAACTTTGAAACAGCGGAAAATGGTTTAACAATAAAAACTAGGCAAAAACCTAACACAAAATCTACTACATCTAATAAAATCCCCAACTGGTAGGCTTCGATTGAGACGTGGTTGATTTGGACCGAGAATAGGATGTTTCACGATACTGCGGATCACGGGGACAAGACAATACGATATACGAAATACAATTACAACGTTACAACTAGGGAAACACTTAAAGGAAACTACTCCTATTCATTCGTATTTAAACTCAAGGGTGTGCTGAGTTGTTTTATCAACAATGGTTTTTACAGCGTTTAAATACATTTCTCCTTTGCTAATTTACTTGCATTTTTCTATCGTATCTGCCATATATGCCACATTTCTTTGATTCCTCCTACCAAATCTGGCAAATTTGTCCTTTTTCTGCCAATTCTGCAAAATCTGCCATATCTGGCAGATACAGTCGATTTTGGTCGATCGACCCAAGTTATTTCAGTTTGGCTACTTAACCTACTTCCGCTCTTGTAGAGTTCACCCAAACCTAGAACTTACTTCACAGTATATCCCCAGTACTTTAGTAACCCTAATCATTTTTCCAAACTTCTAATTCAGATAGCCCAGTTTGTATTTTTCTTTTTTTCCAAATTTAATATGGTTTAGTTGGTCTAGGTGAAGTTTACTTATTATGCTATTACCAGAAATATTTACCCTGGATCACTTTATGTTTTCAATCTAGATAGTCCAGTTAGTATACATTTTTCTTTACAAAGACCCAATGACTAGATTATCTGGCTTCATCTATTTGAAGTAGCCTAGTTGGTAAAGATACTCCCCAATACTCTGTCTCTTATCCAGTTCAGTTCACATAGGTTCTGTTTCTTGAGTCTCACTTTTACAGTAGCTTTATCAAAAATTTGTGCTATCTTACTACGTATTTAGGCTTGCCAAGCAGACTTCTATATTCACAGTTCTTTAGATTTATATAACTCAGAACTTATCTTGTATTTATATTGCCAATTATTAGTTTACATCTCATTATGTTATTGCACCCTAATATTGAAGAGTATAACTTATATTTATTTTTAATATTTTATATATTTTTTATAATAATTTTATTAAATATTAAATAATTATTATTTATTTTTAATATTTTATATATTTTTTATAATTTTTTTTATTTTGAATTTGCTGTATACATAATAAGATTAGTTACAAATTTATATCAAGATGATATTAATTTTAACTACCTATTGTATTTTGTATAACCATCTAAGTATAGCAAAACACCTCTTAATTTTCTATTTGTAAACTAATTTAAGACAAGCTACCATTAGTTATAGAGAGGAAAAGAGGAAGCCCAATATATTTTTTATAATAATTTTATTAAATATTAAATAATTATTATTTTATTATTAAGCTTAAAAAACTATTTTTTTAAACTTATTAATTGTTATAGTTAATATATACAAATATATTAATACAAAAATTTAATAATTTTTTATATTAATATTTAAAGAATTTAAATATATCTATACTTTATAGATTCTTTTATAAATATTTATATAATTTATATTAAACCTCATCTAGATTTGTATAAATACAACAAATTTAAATAAGTTTTAACTACTCTAGTAGATTAAAATATAAATAAATTAGACTAAGTTTTACTTTTGATTACAAATAAATTAATCTAAGTTTTATTTTTTGTAAAAAATTTATAAAAATTAGCTCTGGCCAAAGAAGCATATTGTGAATTCTTAATACAAATTAATAAATATTAAGACAAAACCTTATTTTAAAAAAAGCTATATTTTAAATTTAAGCTTAGTTATATAACTTTTTGGAGGGTATACTAACTAGGTTTATAGGTTTTTTCTCGATGATACTTATATAAAAATTCTTAGAAAAAACAAAAATGCAAATTATAAAAATTAGTTAAACCATAAAATAGAAATAATTACATATAGTTATGTAAATATTTATAAATAATAATCACGTGAGCATATTTTAAGTTATTTTTACAGTACAGCTTTTAGACAAATAAAAAATACTGTATAGTATAAACTATGGAGTCAGTTTTAAACTTAAAAATTAACCATACAGATGGTATGTAGATATGAAGAAAAAATTTTTAATTGTATTTTAAATTAAAATTAATTGTCACTAATAGGTTAACTAGAACTTTTTCGTACCCTTTAGCTTTTAAAAGACTTGTAAGATAACTCATTATTCCTTACTCGATATATTTATCCCTCCATAGGCATATGTGAATTAGTGTCTTTAATATATTAATTGTTTGATAAACATCAAATATTTATGTTATCTAAAATATAAAAAATTAATTGATTTTGAATATTTTATGTGAAAGACGCAAACAATGAATTTAGTGAATAACTTAATAATAAACTTACGAAATATACTTAAGTTGGTTAACTTTCTCCAGGTAACTGGAGCATAAAGAACAGAAATTGTTCCCCCAACTTTGCTAGTTAATTTTTCCACAATAGCATTTCCCTCAATACTTGGAAATGCTATAAATACTATTACAATATTATTATTTATTTCTAAATTTCTTAATTCTAATACTGTTTTCAAGACCTCCTCTTCATTATTTTCATAAAGACCAATGAATGCTATATCGTAAATATATCGATTGTGCGTTTTAGCTGCTTCAATACCTTTGTCAAAAGTATCAAATGCATCAACTTTTTTAGCCATTTTAAGATATTTCAACATTGCAATTCTCATATTTTCTACTGAATGAATTATTAATATTCGTTTTTGTTTCATGACATAAATTATCTCAGTAAATTGTGACCTTAATAACGAAGGTGTCATTGATAATAACTCAATATTCCATGTAAACCAAAATCTAC